>CAIGRT010129161.1:0-25039 GCA_903798405.1 Fraxinus platypoda
CAAAACTCAAAACTAAAAATCGAAATACGAAGAGAACAACCCCTTAGTTTACGGATAGAGAATTTAACAAATTTTCGATTAAATATTTGATTTCATATGCCTTGGGATCTTGACTTGGTATTCAAGGAGTTCTATGATGAACTCAGGGGCGGACCCAGGAAAGAAGTTCAATGGGGGCGAAACCAAAAAACTTTGAAAAAAAATCTGAAAACCTAAAAAAATCTGGACAAAAAAAACAAAAAAAATTTGAAAATTTGAAGAAAAATCGAGAAATCTGAAAATTGAGGGGGGGGCCTCATGTAGGTCCGCCCCTGGATGAACTTACACGATGGTTATGGTACTATATATGTAATGTTTGTGATTAGGTTAAAGTCGTTTTAGTTGGTCATATGTCCCACACGATGCGTGCTAAAGTTTGTTGGATTAAAGAATTTCTCTCAAATCATTAATTATGGCCGAAACCCCAAGCCATACTGATGCTGACGTCGACAAAGGTTGAAGAATCGGCTAGTAGGTTTATGGTTGGTCTTGATTGTTGTCTTTAATAGCTTTGTGATTTCATCTTAAAAGATCAATTTTATTAAAATGTATAATCTAAACATTTATATGTTGATTTATATTTCGATATTTAATCGATGTGAAATTCATCATTTAATCTATCTTATATGATAGTTTGATTGAACAAATCAATCTTATAATTTATGTACTTGTTTTTAGTTTTAGTTGAATCGAATTGCTTGTTAGAGTTTAATGGACTGTGATACCATATTAAAACTTGTTATTCCATCTTAAAATTTCAATCTTGTTAAAAGTAGCACAATCCCGTATATGTTGGTCTACATTTCAGTATTTAACAGTGTTCTAAAAAATGTAAAATATGGCTAGACGTGAAAGCCAAATTTCAAGTTTTACGAATCTAGACGTTAAAAAATGTTACTTATTATTATTTTAAATACTTAAATCATTCTAAAAAATATTTAATAAATAAAATAATACATATCAAATATCTAAAATTATAGAACACTGGATTTACTTAATAATTCTTACAATTAGTTAATTATACAATTTTCAAGTTTTCGAAATGTAAGAGTTAAACTATTTTTTATAGTTTCAACTTTCAATTAGACAAGTCATCCTTAACATATTTAACTTTATACATATTTTCGAAATTTTCAATAAAACGATAAGTTTCAAAATCATAATTAGATAATATAGATCGCAACGTAACTTTAAATCTTGTTTTGATAAAAGGCAAAAAAAAAAGGTTCATAAATTAAAGTCAAATAAAATATATTTTTTTAAAAAGAAAAAAACTAATAAAGCGCACTTAGGCATGCATAGATGTGCCTCGTCGTGCATTTAGCGGTCAACTGTGCACACCAATTAATTTGAGATTAAGTGTTTTGCGTGCGTCTCGTGTCTATACGCGCTTTTTAAAACACTAGTATTTAACGTATTTGGGATTTATCATTTAAGACAGGCATTATGTTTCATGGTTGAATAGCCAACTTCAGAAACCTAGAAGATCTCGATGTTTATTCATCACCTACATTATATCAAATATTTAGTATCATTTTTTTCGTTATTTTTAATTAAGTTTTCAATTTGGGAAAAATTAAAATCATACACGAGGGTATATAATAAATAAAGTGAAACACAAAGTTATGCACCCTTGTGATAATACAAAAGTCAAACACGCCCTTGTGACCATCACAATTCGACATCTATCTTAAAAAATGATGAGTTGATAATACAACACATTCACATGATCTATTAGATGCACGAATCTCTCGTACCTTTATGAGTACATTTAATAATTTCTTTAGACATTTCAAAACAAGAAAGTCACATGCGTAGTTTAAAGTTATTACCGCCTTATAATGAAATCAAGAAAGTTGTTCCGTGTACGATGAAATGACTTATTCATTAACCCTACTCTTTAATTAAAGATAGTGACATTATTTCAAGAATAAAAGCTTCTTGCACTTTTGGTACTCCCAAGTGTAAAGAACCCATTTTTACACATTTGTTCGTTTCGATGAGTTCTCGTCAATCTCTATCTTCTCTAATATATTAATGGAAATATTTAAAAAGAGGCATAGGAATACCCATTTGGTTTCGATTGATAAAAGAAGGGTAATTACTTGTAAGGATTGTCGAAAGAGATGTCATACGATTCTCTTGTCGATTTTATTAAGGAGTAAACATACCTAAAATAATTAATGTTATGAGATTTTTTTCTCGTATTTTGTAATCTTTTACGTGAATTTACTATATTGCCCGTGATTCGAATTTTAACATTGAGTATCCATATCACCATAATGCATTTAAGAGAAATTGGAGGCAATGAAGGCATATAGAGAATTTGGGAGAGGTGTTCAATGAATAGATCTTGCAAAATTTAGAGAAGGAGAGCCATCTTTATTGGGTCTCAACACTTTCGTAGCAATGTTCGAAAAGTGACGACCCGTATCAAATTGAGGAGTTTGTTGTGAAAGCTCAGTGAAATTATATATTTTTCACTTGCGATTGCTTTTTTGGTGGATGAAGACACATTATTCACAAGAGGACACGTTAATATCCCGATTAAATAATGACTACTTCATTCAAGAACTTCACTTTTCATATTCCTATTTCAAAAGTTAGGTAAATTATAATTTGGAGGTTGACTACTTCTATCGAATTAGGATTTCAACAATTAGGAAAAATTGTAACCACTTTTGGACCTCTTGAGGAATTTTGTCCCGCAGCTACAACTTTTTTGTGCAGAGAAAATTGTCGATTTCATAAACGTATACCAAAAATCGACCCAAAGATTTTTTGGGTTCAGTGGGCCGCAGACAATGAAAGCCCAAACCTAAACTTATCTTCATCGGAAGACTTTTTTAATTCCCAAAACACTATGTATAAGGGCATAGTACATAATTACAAACTTTATTTAACGTAATCGGAAACATTGCTTCCTAGAGACGGACCCAAAATACGGATACACTGAAATTTGACTAAGGCAAGAAAAAATGAAACCAACCAGAGAGTTAGGGAGAATTGCTTGTATTGTATTGAGAAAGAAGTATACAAATTTCAACTTGTCTAGTTACAATTACACCTACCTCTATTTAGGGGTGATAGTGGGCCAAGCTTAGACACACGAGCTCCACTCAATCCTATGGAAGACCCGAGATCGAGATCGACAAGTATTCTCAAATTAGGCTTGGTTCGACCTTTTAGCCGGTAGGTCTCATAAGCATGATAGAGTCATCTATCAGTCCATGGCCCGATTCATTTTTTCAGAAATTAATAAACCAAGCCAAAAGGCGAGCCGATCCACAAGCCCCTCAGCTCGAAGAAAAAAGGGTGTCCGTCTTAATTCATGACTCATCTCAAAACAATGTCGAACTATCCATGTCGAGTTGGGACGAGCTGAACCCATAAATGACTCAATCAGTTTGTCACCCCTAGAGCTAAATGAACTATAGCCGCAGGTATCTAGATACCAAAAACAAAAGGTCGAATACTCAAATACCATATTAGTCATAGATTTCTAAGTTCGATCGTCATTTTTCTTCGTGAATATCCTCTTCTTAGCTTGACCAGCTAGCATTATTGTAACATCCAAATTCAAAACATAGGTAAAAAAAAAGAAAAAAAATCTTTCACAATTGACAGGCTAGATGGCTATGCGCTAACTCACTAACATGTCTAAAATAAATAAACAATTCTTGAACAATGAACATAGACAGAAACCACAAATCAATTTCCAGTTCACTTTCAAACAAGAAAGATCCTAACAACAAAAGAATTAACAAAAACTTTGTACTAAGAGTCTCATTACAGCAAAGCAAAAATACCTTGGCAAGGCTGACAGCAAACTCACTATATATTCTTTTACTGGAGAATCATTAAACGCGTCGTACAAATTTATATATATAGATATGATCTTCGGTTTCATTCATGAATATTGGTGTTGAGAGTTGTGGTTTGCCAGTTTGAAGTATATTATTTTATAGCTTAATGATAAGTTCTGTAAACAGCTTATTTTCAGATGAATAAACAAGTATATAATATATATGCTCAATAAAAATGTGACAAAGAAGTGGGGGAGATGAAAGTGAGAGAAATTTAACGCAAGAACTACATGGCCCAATTGTTGAATCGATATGCTCGACTTGACAGAGTAAACAACGTTGAATAATAAAGAGACGTTGATATTAGTGATATAGTTTAGTCTCGTTTAGCACTTGACGTAATGGAAGTTTATACGAAATAATAAAATCTCACGTGAAAATTCAAACTTGTTGATTTGCTCACGAATGTCAAGAAAGAGAGAATATTGAGAGAAACTTCTTAAGAATTTTTATTATAATTAAAAAACATCTAACTGCCATTAGGGCTTATGATCCTTGTTTATAGTTATGATTAGATAATGATGAAAATTAAAAGATACAGAAGAAAAGTAAAATTTCTTATATTTATAATTAATCCACAATAAATGAAATTAAAATTCGAATTTATTTAATAAACTAAAAATAGCAAGAAAATAAAAGGACACGTTTTCCGAAACAAATGGAATTAAAATAAAAATTTTACTTATTGGGCCGTTTCTACTCAAAATCGACCCAAACTTCTTCAAAAACGAACACTTCGAAACTTCATTTTTATTGACGTCGATCCCACTTTCTCATGAAATCTTCTTCCGTCTATACCGCATCAGTAGTCCTTCTCAAACACGTTAAGAGGTAAGTATCTTCTTTCACCATATGCGCCTATAAAGTTCTCTATGTCCGTGATTGTTGATTGGGTTGTCAAATCTCCAACAAATTTAATCAATTTTAAGTTAATCTTCACTCAATTAGCAATTTCAATGATTGAACAAAGATTAAGTAATAATCAATTCAATGATTTAAATCCAAGTGGGACACCAATACCCTTCCAACTTCCAATTTTTAGATTCCAATATGTCCTCTTCAGTTGATCATGTCGTATTAGTGGGTTCAAAATAGTTGATTAACATGATTTCTTTTGTTTAATTTTTTTACTAATTAAGCTATTAATTGTTGTTTTGTAGAAAAAAAGTTGAAAACGAAGTATTAGTGGGGTCTTAGGTCATAAGAACGATTAGTGGTGGCAATCGAGCCGAGCCGGCTCATCGGCTCATTGCCACCGAGCCACGAGCCTCTCGGGCTGGTCTTTTGACGAGCCCAAGCACGAGCCGAGCTGCGGGCTGGCTCGGCTCGTTTTTTCATGAGCGGCTCGTGGGCTCGTGAAAAAAAACTAAAAAAATAATTAAAAAAAAAACTAAGAAAAGCTAAAAATAATAATAATAATAATTTGACGAGCCACGAGCCGAGCCTGCTCGGTTCGCGAGCTCGTGGGCTGAGCCGAGCTCTCCCACGAGCAAACGAGCCACGAGCCGGCTCGGCTCGTGAGCTCGTAGCTCGTTTCTCCACGAGCCGAGCTCTTGGATTTAAGGGCCGAGCCGGCTCGGGTCGGCCCATTAACATCTCTAAGAACGATACCCCCACCACTAAATATTATCCAACATCTTTCGTCGGGATATCTTAATCCACCGAGGGCCAACTTGGCAGAGTTTTTAAAAAATTAAATGCTACTTCTGATATTAAGAAGATGTTTTTGAAAATATTGAATAATTTTCTGAAAATACTTTATCCGGTTAGAAGAATTTATAAGGAAAATTAATTTAAGGTAGCTTTTCGACAAAAAATAGAAGTCCCCTCAAATCGTCCCTAAATATTATCCAACATCTTTCATTTCACTAAGTTAATTTTGCATGTTCGGCCTTATTAGCATTTTTTGTGGGATTTAAAACGGGATTAAAGGCAGCTTTGCAAATAATACGGAAAAAAGTTATTAATTGACTAAATACGGTCATTAAATTACGAGCATGTGACTTCCAAATTTTAGGTTCATGCATATTGTCACATATTAAACTACCTATACCTCAATTAAGGGGAAATTTATAAAAGAGTCCCCAATCCACGATATTGGTGTATTTGGATTCTCAATCTTTATATCATTAAATTTGAGCTACTACCCATTTAAGATTGTGACACTCGGGTCCTTAAGCTTATATTTGATTGTGAAAAAACGTTGGGTGTATCACACGCAAAATACTTTTTGAGATGTAAAATGAATAAACGAATTATATATGAAAAATTAAATAGAAAGTGAGAGAAAACCGATCATTTGTGACCCATCCAATCTCGTACCTAAAAAGGTCGCATCGTCACTTGTCCCCTCAATAGGGGAACACACCTATTCCACTCGGAATTATGCTAAATGTACATTTCATTGTGTACATTCCATTGTATTTCAAAAAGTGTTGGACGGAAAAGTGTGTGTTTTTTTAAAAACTGTCCAATCATGTATCAACACGTGACACAATGTCAAAAATAATGTAAACAATGATGTACATGTAGCATGATTATTCCACTCGCCCCTTAATTGACATGTGGAGGAAGTAGGTGGCAAGACACTTAAGGAGACGAATGTGTAATTGAGTTTGGTTTAGCCACTATTTGGTACATATTTTTTAAAATTTATTTTCAATCGCATTTTTCAGTAAAATAAATTTGTACGTTACAAATTCTTAAAAAAAAATTCATTTTTCACAAAAATTTATTCTGAAAAACTAAAAAAAGTCCTTAATCTTCTATCTAGTCTGTTTTGGATTTATTAAAATATTAAAATTATTTTCTTTTCAACTAAACTTTTGACTTTTTGAAAAGCTAAATAGACCAACTCTAGTACTCAAACAGGGTGGGGACAAGGGAATATCCACCTCAACCCCTGTTTGCATCCCTGTTTGAGTAGCATTAGTGGCTGACTGGCTGTCCATTGATGAACCAAAAGCTATAAATTTTGGATTAAATCATTTGTACATTGTTTTTGTACATGAAATTTGACATATCTTTGTTAATTCAAAAGTGTGTTTTATTTTCAAATTGGTCAATCATGCTGCGACACGTGGAAAAGTGTAAAACTTGATGTCAAACTCCATGTACTTATAGCATGGTCGATAAATTTTAGGGGTCATAGACATTGATATCAAAAGTTGAGAACTTAAATGTTGGAATATCTATAAGTTGGAGACCCCACTATTTATTTACCTAGATTAAAGTATTTTATGCTCATAATTTCCTGTAATTTACATCTATGACTTACCTAATCGTATAATTTTGCAGATTCCCAATTAGAGATGTCCACATTGTTTTTTTTTAGGTGGAGAATTTAAGAACCCTTTCTTTCTTATCAACCATCACAAAATAATACTTTTAAGAAACCCACTATCTAAACGAATTTCATAAAGATTCATAAAATTTTGATACACAGAATCATGCGTAATTTTATAAGAACGAAAAACGTAATTACAATTTTATCTAACAAAAGTTTTATAGCGGAAAGTTCGATGCCACCTAAATTTGGGATGATCGTCGCAAATGATGAATAACATTATTCAAATCGAATTCCTTACGTCATACCCATATCTCAAAAAGAAAAATCAAATCAACTAGGAATACAATATTAAAAAGGGCTTTAAAAAAAAAAAAAAAAACTCAGAAAGGTCAAATGACAATTATGCCCTCTCCCCTACATTCCCTCGAAACAATTCCATAACCCGCAAAATAACGGAAGCGTAAACGGTAAGCGCTCAATTCTCTAACATTCAACGGTCAGCTTCCTGTTTCCTTGTCGGCCGTTAGTACGGTAACATTCAGAGTACCATTATCGTAAATCTAACCAAATTTCAGTCCACTTGGTGAAATTTCAATTGTTTATAGAACACACAGTAATAAAGATGGAAAATAGGGTAAAAAAATGAAGTAATTTTCAAATTCTGTATTGCTTCTTCACTTTCTATATGGTTAAGCAAACACAACTTCATCAAAACCCTACTCCACTTTGTTCATCACAGAGTATTTACAAAGGTGAAGAAAAAGAAAACAAAATCTAATCCAAAAGCTATACGATCACCATCAGCCACAGCAGCTTCGTAAAATTAACTTAACTCCACTAATTATCTCCCCGACTGTTCGAAAACTCGTCGGAGAGCGAGTTGAGGAGGTCCGGGAGTTCAAGCGACTCGCCGCCGATTCGAAGAGCCTCCAGCACCCGTTCAAAGAGGAACACATGGCAAGGGATCCGGAGCACGCCTTTCTGCTGGTAGCCGTACTCTTGCGCCGATTTGTTGAGTAGGTTTACAAAGATCGGGTGATTCAAGAGCTCAGCGCTCACTACAAATCGTTCCATTTCCTCACCGACGTAGACCGGCAGGTGACCCTGGGGCACTCCGCCGGACTTCTTTCGGAAAGATTCCAATCGACGAGTCCTCGCCACCCTGGATTCCGGCCGCAGAAGACAATACTGCGAAGAATCAGCCACTCTAGATAGCCTCCTTATCAACTTCTTCATTTTTGTTGGAGAATTTTTCAACTTTTAAATTTCGTCTCTTTTGCAGAGAGAGTGAAGAGGTGGGAGGAATGAGGCGTGAGAGAGAAAGAGAGAGGAGAGTGGTATAAATATAGGAGGTGAAGGAAAGTGTATTGGAAGGTACAGATAGGCGTACTTGGCAGGTACAATTATTGTTGTATTTATTATTTTTGTACGCTTTACAAAAATGTTTCTTTGATTAATTTATTAAAGTGGTCTTATTAAAAAAATCGATTTTGCTACGGGTACATCGGGGTGTACACCCCTCTCACATGGGGATGGGTCCTGCTAAAATAAAAAATTATTTTACATAGTGGGGTCCACCCCCCATGTGAGTGTGATGTACACCATTATGTATCATTCTTGATGTACAAGTAGCATTTTTGTAAAAAAATAAAACATTTTCTCTTTGAAATAATGATCAACCCTCGTTTGAATCACATTAAAATTCTCATTCTCATTCTTCTACTCATTTTCAACCACACATTTTTCAATAAAATAATATTTTCCATCACATCAATAATTTTTCCGTTTTTTTCAACTACACATTCGCCATCAATCTACTATTCCAAAATACATTCTTCCAAAATAATGTGACTCAAACACACTATTTGGAAATCGTTGAGAAATTTTCTCAATCAAAGTATTAAAAATTGTATACTAATTTGAAACTTCACGAAAATCGATTCTCTTTTGGTATTTGACGTGTCATTTTTTTAGCCTACGTCGGTTTACATAAAAATAATTTTTTTAATAGATTTTGATAAAATATGTGATTAAAAAGTTATGATTTCACTTTTATAATTGAAACAAATAGACTTATCTTTTTATTTCATACTTACGAAATAAAAAAATTAAAATATGTGTAACTCGACAACAACAACATGCGATTCCCCTGTTTGATGGGGATTAAAATGAGTTTTTTAGTAGAATTTGATAAAATTTGTTGAAATTCGTGGTTAAAAAATTGTGAATCTTATAAAATATATAATTAAAATTATTTATTAACTTTAACTTAAATTAAAATTAAAAATTTGAATTGTAATCCTACCTAACAGGGCAATGTATCCATAAAATAGTGATGTGGCAATTACTTTAAAAAGGAAAAAAGTGATTAATCTTACCTAATAGTCAAAGCTTAAATTGTTAGCAGTCTTGGAAAATTGCATAAAAAAACAAAAAATATTGACAAAATTTCTTTAGCAGTCTTCAAAAATTGCATAAAGCATTGAGTAGCTGAAAAGACGACGACGCATTGAGCGAGACTAACCGAGAAGAAACAAGAAGAGAGTGTCCCACATCAATTTAAAGAATTATTTAGTATTACATATTCAACGAGTCAAAAATTTTATCTTTGACTTCGTACGTAATTTTTCGAAAAGAAAAGGGCTGCATAAATTAAATAATCGGCCTGCCATAATTTTAAAAAAAAGTAAGGGATTGTTTGACAAAAAAATTATGAAATGTTTGATTGAAAAGTTAATACAAATTGTGGGTTTCATAAAATATATGATTAAAATTAATTTTTGACTCTAATATCAATTTTTAGCAAATTTTTAAGTTATCTCAAAAAAGAGGTAAACTCGAGAGTGGACCGTGGAATGAATTAATTAGGAATATAGATGGGGCACTTCTTAATTCATGCACGCAACTATCTATGGTAGGATGGGGTTGTCGTAAGACTCGAATTAAAATTCTCATTTCAACTATAAAAAAGTTGGTAACGTCACTCGATAGACACGTATGTGACGGGGCCTTTTATGTAGAATTGAATGACAAGAAAATATTAGTAGGGTCCAAGTACTCAACTGACACTCTCCTCCTTCCATACGTCGTTCATGGCTGAATATTCAACCTAACCCAAATATACGAAACGTAGATATATAATGTTCAAACCTGGACCCACCCTCCCTATTAGCAAAATAATTTTGCTACTTGTACATAAAAAAAAATGTACATAATTGATTACATAATATGATGCGTAGGGAAAAGATTGAATGAAAAAATTGACTGTACTTTAAATAGACAAATGGTAGAGTGTCATGTGAAATTAAGTAATCCATTATATAAATTTTGATATACATGTAGCAAGATCATTAGCAAAAAATTAACTTAGCAAATGTAGATTAAGTACTTTTAGCATTATCTAGAAAGAAAGGAGATTGAGATTGAGTATTAAAATAAAATGAAAAACGTTGAAGGCGTGATTGCCGGCCGCCTGCCACCTTTTTCTTTTTGGCCTTTGGTTTTATCCGTTTTCCATTATAGTACTTCTCAACGGAACTTCCCAACCGATTAAGTCCATGTTTGATGGCCATTATTTGAACGAATGATAGTTTGAATAATGAATTTTTAAATAATATGTGGTTAAAAGTAGAATAAAATTTTGGGTTTACATATAAAATATTTTATTACGTGAATTTGTGATTGAAAATGAATACGAAAATTAAAGAATTTTATTTTAAAGGAGACAAACATAGGCTAAGATAGTTGATCTTATCCGATAAAGAGAGGAAGGATATCGTCGTTTACCGACACGTGTGAATCCCCTTTAAATTCTTTTACACATGACTTTATGCTTTTAGAAAAAGTAAAATATAAATTATAATATTCTCTCTCTTTTTATCGCGTGTAAAATCAACTTGCTAGCAATTCCTAATCCTTTTCCACTTAACATTTCGATTTTCCCAATATTTTATAAAAAAATATGATCGTTTGAAAATTTTATCAACTATATTCCGTACCAAAAGGCATGAATCCCGTTTCAAGGTCCTGTACGTAAATCAGCTAGAGTTTCAAATCATTTCTATAGCTTGTTCATGCACATTTTCACACCTTAAATTATTGATTTTTTACAATATGTCATTTGATAAAGGAGACCATAGGGCGCGTGCTGACCAAATCACGAGCGTTGTAGAAATGGTAACGACGGTGGATTCAAGAAGGCTAGAGTGTACATCTTCCTTGACATTTGACGTGTTGTAAAAAAGTAAGTGAAGGGGAAACTATTATTTTTTTTAACAGTCAAATGTGACAAATTGTGAAACTTGGTGTACACAAAAGTGTACATCAAGTAGAACTGAAGTGGAATTCACCCTAGGATTATCTCAAAATTATGTCCATTTGTCAGCCACATGCCCAAATCTCCAGCTCAAAAAGGGGTGAAATTGAATTTGAATTTGAATTGGAAATTGATTTCAGATTTCTACTTAACTCTCTTATAGAGTAAAGATTTTGAATTTGAATTTTGGATGACACAATAGAAATTCATAAGAGACAAGATGGACATAGACTCTTTCAAAATGGACAGTGTATTGATATAATGGTTTGAACACAAAGAGTTAAATCGTTACATTAAATATGAAAGCACGTTTCATGAGGTATCATACAACATAAAAAATAAATAGATTTATTGGTTTCGATACTCTCTAATTTACTTGTCCAAAAATAATGTGATGGAGAAGCAAGAGTAGTTGTAGGGTTTTTTGGTAGAAAGCTTCCTCATTGATTTCAATACTATTTAATTTACTTTATCGAAAATAGTGTGATGGAGAAGCAAAAGTAAGTAGTTATAGGACTCATTTAACCGGACTCCTACTTCTACTTTTTCATTTTTATAGAAGAGTTTTCGAATGAAATTATTTTAAGTCAATTTTCTCTAAAACTCTTCTAGTCAGATAAAATATTTTCAAAAATTATTCAAACAAGTTCAAAAATAACTTATTAGTTTCATAAATAACTCTTTGACTTCTCAAAAGTCTTGTCAAACGAACCCATAATTATTTTTCTAAACATAAAGAGTAATGTTATTCATCACCACTGGTGTTTAACACCGGTATATGTGGCATCATTTGTGTCATTAAATTACAAATTCAATTAAATACAAGAATTTATGATTCATTTATTTGGATTTATCACGTGTTGACATCTGGTATTCTAGCATTACGACATTATTCAAACATAGGTGCCCCATGCTTGTTAAATGTGATGATGAGTGCACATGCATCTTGATAAATGCGATGATCAGTGCACCCATCACAACCAGATTCAATGGGGGCCAATGTTCGCTAGTTTCAGTAAACCCAGCTGGATAATTGCACAGTCCACACGGCGGAGATTGCGTTCACTTTCATGCACGTTAATTGGTCATCACGTACATGTCCAATGACTCATCCGAATCACATCAATAGACCGTTTTATCAACGCTCGACCAATTTTTTGTATCCCTACACGAAGCCATTGTTTAGTGGTCATTATTTTCAAAAAGAATTAATCTACTTGTACACCTTGTGGTGTACATAATGATTTACACCCCTCTCACATGGAGAGGGGCNAGATTGAAGAAAATAAGCAAAAGGGTTGTGCTAGATGTACATCCAAACATTACCTAATGGATTACACCTCCTCACATGGAGGGGGGCCCACGAATATTTTATTGTGTGTGGGACCCCCTCCATGTGAGGGGGGTGTAAGGCTATGTGTACATCATTATGTACACATAGCATGATCCTTTCAAAAAAACAATGTTTTGAATAGTAATTTTTAAGAAAATATGTGTTTAAAAAGTAGGAAATTTTTTTAAATTTACGTATAAAATATTTAATTGTGTGAATGTATGGTTGAAGATGAATATGTAAAAAAAAAAAAAAAGTTTGAAAATAATGTTTTTTTCGAATAGGTGCCAAATAGAGAACTCGTAAATTGTTTGTTTGGATCGTCCCAAATCAAAGGATCGAGTTTGTGTAAACTCAGTATGAATAGCTAGTTAAACTACTGATTCAATGTTAAAGACTAGAATATGCCATTGATTTAAATTGTCAATTTGTCTAAACTCTTTTTTCTACATACTCATTTTCAATTATATATTCACATAATATTCTGCACGTAAATTCAAAATTTTTTTCTGCACATTTTTTTCAAAAAAAAAAACATTATCCAAAACTCAATTTTCCTAAAATAATAAATGTCAAACAGGGCTAAATTAAATTATTTTTTTTAATCTACCTCTAATGTATTAAATATTTATAATTTGATAGTGACAAAAGTTGACTTACCATAGTTTCCCCTAACTTTAAACTAACTAATTTAGCATAGATGTGAGAAATTTATCGATAACTAGATAAAAAAAAGGTAGATCGTTTAATTAATACTCTTCAATGACACGATTTTCTTCCTTCACAATAATTGCAATTTATTTCAAATAATAAAGAAAAAATAAATAAAATAGATGAAAACGAACGTGATATTTTTAAAATGTCCAATGTCCACCGTCGGCATGGACCCGTGAAAGTCTATTGGGTGCACGAAATTTTGATTTTACGAGGGCGAATGCCGTAACATTTCGTATGATCCGTACGGTCCAAGTCGTACTGCAAAAGCACCGACCGGACCTTAATTCCTATTTTAATTTTAATATTAATTAATTTAATAATATAATTCTTTAAATGGGAAGAAAAAGGGGCCGCAGTGATGGACATGACATGGATATCCACAAGGTGGGCCCACTGGCCCAAATGTCGGCCCATCCGTTACACAACAGCCATAAAAGCAGCGTCTTTTTATTACATGGCATGTAATGAAAGAAAAGATGCCTCTTTGTTTCTAGAAAAACTCTACAACTTGTAACTAATGGCTTTGCCACTACGGCACTACCTTTTTGAAATCAGATTATCTTTTATTTATTTTTATCATAAAAATGGGATACTTATAAATTTCCCTTCAAAATTTGGGGCAATTCGATCATTTAGAGAATATGACAGATGGCGGATCCCTATTAGTTGCTTTACAATTAATTATGTTATGAATATCACGTTTTATTTGTTGGCCCATGTGAATTGTGTTTAACAACCTATAGCCAACTGGATAAAGGAATTGTTCGTTACGTTGGTGCGAACAATTTTATGTTTCTATTACTCTGTGCGATCATAAGCTTCGTGGACAGTAAGCTAAGTTTACGGATTTGAGTTATAAAAATTACTTGTTGGCCTCACTTTGTTCTTCTCTTGGTCGAATATCAACATTAATTTAATCAAGTTTTACACAAGAAATATAAAGAAGTCGTTGAATTGAAACATTTTAATCAAAGAAAATAAGTTTTTCTAGTAGTTTCAAGTGACGCTGATTGATTCCGTACATGATAGCGTTTAACCGATTAGCGAGTCATTCAAAAAGATGGTTGGACACCTCGGACCAAGTCCCACTCTGGTGTAAGAATGAGTCAATGATCTAAGATGGTGTAAATTATGTATTGGAAAGATAAAAGGACGTTCAGGTAATAGTATAAAGAATGACTTCACATTTATTGTGTATGAGGCTCCCTTTATATAGGCTTAAAAATGTGCTAATGTGACATGGGATAGGCATCCCTAGAACTTCTCAGATTTTCGACAAAAATATTGAAGGAGAGAGGATATGACGAATCGTTGTAAATTCTATGATATGATTCCGCGAGGTTCATATGACTGATATTTGATTACTAATTATCGTATCTTGGATATGGCAATCAAGACGTGGAAGGTGGGGTCTCTTTCTCCTTTGTCGATTGTTCTTCATCGATAAGGCATGTCGTGATTCTAGAAACAATGATAGTTCGATTTTGATGGTCTATGTGACAAATTCATCGCCATCATATAGCGACACGTAATTTTAGTAAAAAAAATAGTGTCTTTTCGTAAAGTGAAATAAATTGGAGGTAGAAAAAGTAGGCGAACCAACCAACCAGGACGTACGAATGCCCCATCTATGGACTGACTTTTAAGAAAGTTGTCTGATATTTGTCCACTCTATCCCCAATCATCCCTGCAATAATACTTCCGTACTGCACCATATCTTTCAATATTTTGCCTGTTTGACTGGGAGCTCCACTTCTTGATCCAAAACTATCTCTTTAATATCTTGAAAATTTTTATTTTTCATGATTTATAAGTGATGCTACCAAAAATCGTACCTATCGACTTCCGAGCTTGACGACTGAGAATGAGCACGAACGAAGTCTTCCGGTACCTAAAACAAAGGCGTCGAGGTGTGTCCTCGTCGCCCCTCCGATGCCTAAGTCAGAGAGGGAATATGAAAGTAAAATATGCTGTAATATTATGTGTAAAAGTATACCTGATAATGAATGTGAATGATGTATTTATAGAGGTAAGTGGTAGACTCCTAGTAGGACTATAATGTTGAGATATCCAGGACTCCTACTGCAATTGGGAGTTGTAGTGTAGTTGGTTTCGTATTACCCACGTGTTTGTATGGATATGTGAGAGAGTAATAGAGTCCTCTTAGAGTAAGGAAACACATTTTCACAAGGAGTATGCTTTTTAGACGATGCCCGAGCTCGAGGAGGGTGAGCCCGAGGAGGTCGGGCTTAATTTGGCGTCGANATGTGAGAGAGTAATAGAGTCCTCTTAGAGTAAGGAAACACATTTTCACAAGGAGTATGCTTTTTAGACGATGCCCGAGCTCGAGGAGGGTGAGCCCGAGGAGGTCGGGCTTAATTTGGCGTCGAAGTGACACGCACTCCTCGGGATATACTGCTCGGGTAACTCTCCAGGATTGGTATCATCAATAAGTATTCAAATTCAAATTCAAAATCAATAATAAAATTCGACTATCGCGTTATATACAAAATGATTGAAATTTTTTTTTTCCCTTTCTAACTAGTTGAAAAATTGAAATAGCTTTTGTTAAGTCGTGAATGACAATTTTCTCCTCAAAATTATACCAATTCTCTTATTGTAGATCGTGACATGAATGTACTAAAATCTGATTATAGATAAATCCAAAATGGGTTTGGTTTGATTACAACATTGTAGGAAGTTTTCTATTTTAATAGATTTTTTTGGTATAGTTTTAGTAGAGAGCAAGTGAAGTAGGTGAGTTGGGTTGTGACTTAAGAATTGTTCTTTAGTTTGAAATTTCATGGGGTGGATCTGCACCCACAAGACCAATTTTTCTTCATGAAATCTGAAGTGTTAGGTTAGATGATGTTTTGTGATGCTATACAATTATCTAATCTTGAATCGACGGCGAGCCAATATATGCAAAACAGCACACTAAAGGTTTTAGAGGAAGGAAGATAGACCAAGTCAGTAATCAATACGAACACACTATTGTCAATATTTAGCAAAAATTAGTCATTTTTCTACTTAACAACTCTTAAATGTCATTTGATGTATAGTATTTGATTGTTATTGTGGGTTTTTATTGTTTACTTTTTTCGCTTCAAATTAAGACGCCATTGATCACATATTGTTGAATAATGTTATATGTACATCAACCATGACAACTTGGTTGTCATTCCCCTTTACGTGGAGGAAATCTGTACTGTGATATGATGGATAAGTTCAAAATCAAAAGTGTAGATGTTGCCATGTAAAATAGTGTAAATAAAAGTGTAAGAGACTGTGTAAGTATATCAACGTCGCATATTATTTGTTCATAATACAGTATTTGATCATTATATGAAAAAGTATTTGTACCGGACATGTCTAATTTGGAGTAAGTTGACTTAATGCATAATGGAAAGATGACTAAGAAGGCAAGGGTGGGTTTCATTTGAAAACAACTCGGCAACGGCTTTAAGCAAGTTGGTTGCCTTGCAAGTTGCAATGTGCAGATTTATTTGTCTCATTAATCCAACCATAGCAAAAAAAATCCATTTAGCATTAGTCCCCACGCCCTATGGGACACTTTTGTTCAGCCATATATTTGGTCATGTACGGTCATGAAATGGTACTACTGTACTAGTAGATCATATCATGTAACACGAGTGATGGACACTCGATACATAAATTTGATTACGATCAGTAACAAACTTAAGTCATTCAAATTTTTTTCACACTTTTTTAACCAAAGGGTAAATGGTTCTTATCTCACTTATTTTGGTTTTCTACATTCAATTAGTATTGGGGTAGCAATGAATCGAGCTAGTTTGGCTTTAGACACCTGAGCTCGGCACGGTAGAGCCGAGCCCATCTCGTGTCCACAAACTAGCTCGATTTGGCTCTTGAGCTCGTGGACCTCATGGACCGTTCCGTCATTTTTTTTAAAGAAATTAATAAAACAAATCCAAAAAATGAGTTGGCCCACGAGCCGAAAAAGGAGCCAACCTCGTTCGGGCTCGTGAAAAAAAATTTGAGCTTGACTCATGACTTTCTCAATAGAATGGATCTCAAACAAGGGCTTAATTGCTGATGGCTAAGCACCATATGATTAGGGTCCCACTGAAATCTCAAATGTCATCAATATCATTAGCCAATATTTAAAAATAAATAAAAAAAATCAAACCCTGAAAACTTGCAGCCCATTTTGGGGGGGGGGGGATACATAAGACCATTACACACTAGCATAGTGGAATCAGTGTGAATGTAAATTTAAACTCAGGGAAAATGTCAACAATTGAAGGATGACCAATATGTTTGAAAAGACAAGATATTCTCTCCAGCTCTCGAGCGAGACAAAGGAGAGTCCAAATACAAATCGTTGCAGACTATGATTGATTATTGAATGATAAACATTTTGTACTTCCAGTTTCTGTAATGAAACCATAACCACAACAAACTCGAGATTGAATGCAAAAAACAAAAACCCTTGACCAAACAAATAAAAATGGAAGAAATTCTTTTGTAAACAATATTCAATCATCTATCCTATTCAAAACCATCGTCAAGCATGGGTTTCTCAGCATTAGCTGGAGAAATATATAGATCCGTAGTGTTACCTGTACTCGTTGATGAATTATAATTAGTATAACCAGCTCCTGCAGTTAAGGCATCGTTAGTCGTAAATGTGGTAACATCGCTAAAATTCCAGTCAGTCAGGTACACGGGCCTTGAAGTGACAGTTGAGATCTCGGCGTCTCCACAAAGCATTGCCACCACACGAGACATTGAAGGCCTTTGGGTTGGGGACGTTTGACTGCATAGAAGCGCAACACCTATCACTCTTTTCACCTCATCCTCGTTGAATGCAGATAAATTTGTGTCCACCAATTCCATTCCCCGGTTATTTTCATGCAGGTGCCAGGCCTGAAAGTGAATAATATGTTGTTACAATAGGCGAAAGCAAAGTAAGATGGAAACCAGAAAAATATTTGAACTCTTGATTATGCATACCTAAAAAACTCATTTAAGCGAGAATCGTAAACAAAATGATTCACGTGAATCGATTCAAGAGAAAGTAATAGACAGGTACCCATTCGAGAAGATATATCCGATCTTCTTCCAAACGTGAGTCAGAATTTGCTCTTCCACTGACGATCTCCAGGGCTACGACTCCAAATCCAAATACATCAGCCTTCTCCGTGAGGTGACCACGCATGGCATATTCCGGCGCAAGATATCCACTGCATGAGCAATCAGGAAAATTTCAGTAATGCACTCAACTACTTGATACTCTAATTTAAACTACAGATGCAACTAGATATTAAGTTAGAACACAATTAAAATTATCGACCATGAATTAATTGATCTTACATCGTGCCTGCAACACGGGTGCTTATATGAGTCTGTTTGTCATCATACAACTTGGCTAAGCCAAAGTCTGAAATTTTTGGATTGAGTTCAGAATCAAGCAGAATGTTGCTTGCCTTTACATCTCTATGTACAATTCGAAGTCGAGACTCCTCGTGAAGATAAGCTAGACCTCTTGCTACCCCCAAGCATATGTCAAAACGTGTTGGCCAATCCAAGCATAAGTTTCCTTTTCCTCCTATATCGAAGCAAAAATGTTCAATCTTCAGTATATTGGTGTTCACAAAAACATCTTAGCAAGAAGCTGCACGCAAGTTATAGCTTTTACCAAATAATGCTTGATCAAGACTCCTGTTTTCAAGATACTCATAAACAAGCAACCGTTTATCACCCTCAATGCAGCATCCATACAATTTTACAAGGTTTCGATGTTGTACGGCAGATATAGTGGCAATTTCAGCCACAAACTGGCTCTTTCCTTGATGGGATGCTACAGACAGTTGCTTAACAGCAACAATTCTTCCATCCTCAAGTGTTCCCTTTTGATCACAAAATACGTATAAAGAGCGAGAAAACAGTATTGCACTTACCAAAATAGATACACACTGAGACATGATCTGTAATAATTATAAAGAAGGAAAGAAAGAAAACCTCCAAGAAGTATAAAAGATATATCATATATGTGATTACCACTTCGGTAGCGAAAGCTCAAATCATATTATCCTTGTTTTTTTCTGGTTGCGTAAAGGCCAGAACTCGCATGTTACGAAAGAAAACACAAGGTAAAAGGGAAAAAAAAAAAGGTACGGGGTATCTTACATCAAACTTGTCTCTGCGTTTAGTGCCTATCTAAGTGATAGGCCATCTTATGATCTTCGTGTTAAAATATACCTTACCTTGTAAACAGTCCCAAATCCTCCCTCGCCAAGTTTATTAGACAAACTGAAGTCATCTGTTGCCGCTCGTAGTTCCACATAACTAAAAGTGTATGGTCTGGCATCCATTCCCAAGAACTCTGCAAATTCACAGAAACACAGTTTTTTGCTTTTCATTTTCCTAAGCTAATCGTTCCCTATTTCGTGATAATATACAAAGGCATGACAGTCCTGTGGGATGTTGGGAAGCGGGTTGTTTTAATTAAGCATAAGTCTACCGATCCTTCTCACCTTCATCTTCATATCTCTTCTGCCTTTTTCTTCTCTGAGCCAAATAATAATATATGGTGAACAAGGAAAGAGAGCTAACAGCTCCAACAGCGACAACAATTCCCACAATCAGACCAGTTCTGTTCTTCCTACTCGTGAGATCATTTGGAGGATTGTTACTTACACTGGGAATGAAATCTGCATATTTTTTTAGTTGTCAAAACTGGAATCGATGGATTAAGAATCATTTGACATGTCTATGTGATATCGAATATTTTGAGTGTGTACATACCTGGGATGACATTTATTGCCGAAATAGAGGGTCCATATACACCTTGAGCAGGTACGCAGCATGTCCCCTTTCCAGCCCAAAAGAGATGGATCTCAAGGTAATTTCCCGTCACCTGGGCTTTAAATTCCTTCACCACAGCTCTAAAAGAGGCCCCGCCAGCCTCTTTTCTTACGTCGAAATCTTTCCATACTAGATTATCCTGAACACATGAAATGATGAATAAAATTTAATATCAACTGTACCATATGGGATAAAACGGTTTGATAACCAAACTGAGGTTGGATTTGTATAGAGTATTTGATGGTGCAATCCAGAAGGACATGAATATACTAAGGAAGCTGACCATAGAATGCTGCAGAATACAAAAGTTGGAAATAGAAAACCAAGGATGGAGCTAATTCAAGTAGAAGCTTGATCTCCATACATGGTCCCAGTACTTTATTGGTGATTTTTTGTTTAGACGAGTTCCGATACTTCATAACAAAGAATTCAAGAAACAACCAAACAACTTTAAGTTCAAGATCTAAGGCAAGCAATGTTTTTGTCTGGGCTTAAGAGCATTAAATTACACCTGCATTTCAGTTAAGAATTTTACGAGTGAAACCACATACCTGAAACCTTTCCTGACATGACATGACATGACAAACATTTTCTACAGTGATGACATCAAATTAAAATACAACTAGTAATGAAGCCAGTTGTATAGCAAAGATAAGATTCAGGGAAGCATGCCAGTAACATGCAGTGGTGATTGTTTTCCTTCTTATTTTTTATCCTATCAAACAACAATAAAAATCTGTTTAAAGGGAAGCAAGAACAATGGTTGAAAACACATTCTACAATTCTGCATAACACGACCTGAATATATATGTTGAAAATGCGCCTTCCAAGACTCCTCCAGGATGTAGGATTTTGAATTTCTGTCTCTCCAAACTGGAGGGACACATTGTAATTTCCATTCTCCAGGCCCAAGCCATAGTATCTTAGTGATCCAGCAGATATCCGTGCACTCTGGAACAGCTCTGGGTCCCTTATATTTGGGAAAATAGCAACAAAGTTTGTTGTATATCGTGGATTGGTGCTTCCAGAAGGCAGACCAACATTACTAACTGCCCATCTGCGTTCCCTGGTCACATAATATGTTGCTGGACCAAGAGTCTCATTGTCTGCCTCGTGCACAATCCCCGCAGCAGATCTCATTTGTGGACCACCACATTTAATTGCAAAGCTGGAATCTGCAAACCATCATCGAGTAATTTGTGAATTGACAATGCAAAAAAAACAAATAGCAGATACTGGAATAATTTTCTGATAATAATCATGTTGGCAATATGGCTGTAGATATAGTTGAAGAGCTAAACTAGAAAAGGAAGATTAGAAGATTTACAAAATTAATGTGGCCCTAATATTCAGCCATCAAGTCTATATACAGTAACGTAGAAAATAGACAGGATAATTTAGTATCATTCAAGGATCATTAAATGATCAATCTGGATTCTTGACAATAACCACACCAAACTCATATCTGTCAAAATGTCTAAGCGAGCGTTGGCAATAAGCCTCCTCCAGAGCATAGGACAGTAGGTGACAAAGCAGTCCCCAGGGCGTCTTTTTCAGAAAAGAAAAAAATATATGATAAAGGAATAATTACCACCTGTTATTATTACCATACTCCCTTCTCTCCCTTCTACATTTTTCTATATTTCACCATTCATTTATATTTTTTATCTTTGTTGGTAGATTCATATCGGTATGTGTAGGTTTCAGTTGTATTTTATAACCTTGAAAAGAGCCCAAAAATAATTAAGAAAGTGGCAAATCACCTAGGCTCCCAGGCAAGCAACTGAGACAACAATTAATATAGTAACACGTTCAAATACTGTATGTAGATTTCATAGAATTCCCATTTTGATTATTTTTTGTTTCTACTCCAGGTCACAGAATTATTGCTGCCCTTTGTGACAATTCCATGTATACACTTTTAAATAAAAGTAGACTGTGTGGTTCAAGCCCAACTAAGTACTGCTGTATCCATATGGAGTGTATTCCATTCACATTCAACATAGTGCCATTATTATTTGAAATTATGATATTACAGTTGTCTCTATCAAATCAAAGTTAAAAATCTGGAAATTATTCTGGCCATTCACACAAGATAGAATTAGCATTCTGTACACGTATTCCAATGTAAGAGAATCTGCATTCACGATTAAATCTTTCACCCTTTGGTAGCACAATAATGTATTGAAAGAAAGTTTATCACTCACACTGGGGGTCTCCTCGATTGCAAGAGAAATTTCTTTGAAGACAATTCAATCCTGAAGGCATAGCACTGAAATTGAAAGAAGAATTTAAAGCTAATTAGGAAAGGTATCATGTCAACTGCTTTGACATATTGTATTATGCACTCAGAACGTGAAGGAATCTCATTCACGAGTGGATTGGAATCTAAACACCATTCATTCCATAGTGGATCGACATATTGAATTATGTACTCTTTTGTGGGAAATGGTTATAAACTAATATTAATTCTTCAACAGTGGGAAATGTTAAGAAGATGTCCTTAATTCTTCTGTGATTAGGATAGTAATGACCAGAATAATAAGATGTTACAACTTACAACTGAGAAACATCTATACAAGAAGCTACAAAACATTTTCTAGTTTTGATGTATTCAAATGAATACAAGCTAAAAAATTGGAAGCCTAATGTACTGATCAAGAGTGTGTGGTTTCAGATATGCACCTGCTGTTAGAACCTTGCAAGACGAAGTTGTTGGCGACCAAATTACTGCAGAAATATTTATTAATTTTGGGGTATGCCAGCTTTAATAACGAGACAATATTTCAAAGAAAGGAAAGACGAGAGTTCTGAACTATAACATTTAAATCATGCTACTTTCTAAAATGAAACTGTTCATACAGTTGAATATTTTGCTGGTTCACCCAAGAAGGGAGGTTCCCAGATAATTCGTTGTATGACAAATCTCTGCAAGCAAATACAATAAAAGATGTCAAGGATGGGATATCATTCCACAGGTCAACATAGCATTCTATTCTACAGGCCACTTTAGAATTGTGTTAAAACACAGATCAATTTCCTCATAGAATAACAAAATAAAGGTACTACTGTAGTTTATCCCATGATAATTACTATTTAAGCTTAGATGCTTAATGTGTGGACACATGTAGCCATTTAAATGATTTTTCATTCAACTAATTTTATTATACAAACTCAAGCTCTTTCAGAGGGGTACAATTCATAAACACCATAAAAAGCGTTAGTACAGATTAGAACAGTCAATCAAACACAATTTCTTAAATGATGCTTAAAACAAGATCTTGTTCTCAGATATTTTGTTCATAATTTTTGAGCAGGCCAAAATTTCTCTGTTGTGTTGTAATGGGTTCGCAAAAACTTTAATCAAAGGTATTTCTCCAAGAACTCAAGATTATTACTTCACATATAACATGTTTAATGCCTTTTCCCACATAATTTTTGTATATTAAGACTATAACTAAGCAATCTAATGCCTTGCATGTATGACTGTACATAAAATCAAAGCATTGATTAGCGGTTGTATCATCTAAATCAGGCTCGAGATACTTAAAAAGATTGAAAGTCGTAGTATTTGTATTCCATCCTTGGGGTTGTGCATTTGGAACAAAAGAACTTTGACTGAAGCCTTAATAAACAGCATTTAAGATTTGAAAAGCAGCAAAATGTGTTACATTACTCACATATTCAGGAGAAGTGAAGTCTTTTGGGCTGGCAGGACACCAGTCAACCTGTTATTTCCAAGAAACCTGAACATGTAGAAAGGTATTACCTAAAAAGATACTTCTTCTTTTCGCTTTTTTGTTATTTTTCATGTTGGGTGGCAGATAATATGTGCTCTCAACCATAAGAAAGAATATCATAATTTATTACAAGTGAGTGAGTGAAGTCAGATTGAACAGTGAATCTGGAATCCTTCCACTGAAATTGTTGAAGCTCAAGTCCCTGAAAATTTAAATTATGACAAGGTTTCGGAATAAGCACCGAAATATTAACCTCCAGATCACCATAAAAACTTAGAATAAATATTTAAAATTTATTGAATTAACAAGTTGTAACAGGGTTAAACCTTATGCAGTGAGGCAGAAAAGTTGGGGAGACTTACAATAGTGACAATCTCCGGTAATCTTCAAAATTTGAAGGTAGGGACCCAGAAATGTTATTATTCCGCAAAATTCTGCCAGAGAAGTGAATCAATTGAATTAGAACTTGCTTCGAAAAACTGGGAATGGAATTAAGAAGATCGTGTTGCTGCATATTTAGAAGCTCTGTTATGTTT
Source organism: Fraxinus platypoda (assembly GCA_903798405.1). Lineage (NCBI taxonomy): Eukaryota > Viridiplantae > Streptophyta > Magnoliopsida > Lamiales > Oleaceae > Fraxinus > Fraxinus platypoda. Next base: position 24,688 of record CAIGRT010129161.1, read on the forward strand.
CCTTACAGTGTGCTCAGAGACTTCATCTCTCTGAGGAAGTCCAGTGGAGAGCTTCCATTAGATAGATCACATATTCTCCTAGGCATCAGATTTCACCAAAAACTTTAGCTACTGCAAAAAGCATGCATGAAGAGAAAATACTGAAAACTGAAACAAAACTGAGAGGTGCTTAAGACTCACAAGTCATTCAAAGAAGTTAAATTAGCAAATGTTGATGGTATTGGACCCTCAAATGAGTTTCCTTCAAGCCTTCTGCAAATGTATATTAATATAGCAGATTATAAACTGAGATTATAAACTGTGCAAGAGAAAATCCAAATAAATTTAGTGGTAAAAATATATCTCACTACAT
>CAIGRT010129192.1:0-13998 GCA_903798405.1 Fraxinus platypoda
GATATCGAAAATAGTTAAAAATGCGGTAAACGTGAGTTTTAAAGAAAGACGTTTAACTCACATTTTCTTTAAAAAAATTCAATTATTTCATTAATATTTATTATTTTTGCAATACAAATTTCTCAATGTAATTTTCATCCTTTTATCAGGAAATTTTATATGGAATATGGCATAATTTTTTTTTCGAAATTTTACATCTGAAAAAGTCATTTTCCATGTAAATTTTCGAATGCAAAATTACATGGAGTGTGATTTTTTTGGACGTAAATTTTCGATTGTAAAATTTCTTCCAATTTAAATTTTCATCATTTTATTAGGAAATTTTCAAAAAATTTCGAAATTTTACATCCGAAAAAGTCATATCCCATGTAAATTTTCGGATGTAAAATTACATGGGGTATGATTTTTTTGGACGTAAATTTTCGATTGTAAAATTTCTTCCAATTTCTTTGCAAGTTCGATTGTGCCCCCTTAACTTTTAAGTTATGCGTCCGCCCCTGTTAAAAGACGTGTCTTTTCAAATAGATTGTTTCTTTATTTTTAAGACTATAATATTTTGAGCTAACTTTTATGTATTACCTAGTCGATCAGGCAAAAGGGCTTCATAGAACCCATTCAACTATTGAATCTCGTCTCAGAGGGAGAGGCTCATAGCAAGAAGCCCAGAAGCGAGCCTAATTCGAAAAATGGCTCCTCTGTTCATAAGTTCGGAGCATATAGTCTGGGAGCTAGGGAACTTGATAATAGAGGAGGCTAAGTGTCAGAGGGCTATCGATGAGCTGATCGCTTCTGTTGACACTCTGGAGAGGGAGTTGAAGGACACAAGGAGGGAGTTGGAGGGGCTGAATATGGAGGCTGCCAGCTCAAATAGCCAATAGTCTTTTCCACTGTAAAGGCTCCAAGGGAGAGGTTCTAGGGCAAGAAGACTGATTATGAGGACTCGTTAAGAAGTACAACGTCGCCTTTGGAGGAGTATTATCTTATATTTGTTCACAAGGACATTGTTACATTTACACATTGTCACGTGACATTATTCGATTGAACAGTTTAAATTTTAAACAATTTTTTCATCCGATACATTGTTGACAACAATGCAAGTGTCAACAAAAGTGTATAAATTCAGTGTTCAAATGGTAAGAGTCCTTGTTCACAAATCATTCATAAACAATTATTTCTAAACAATTCCTCTCTTCAGATAATATTTTTCTTCCGACAAATTTCTCTCCCGTATGAATTCGAACTCCATCACCCACAAGTACTCGCTCTCATCAAGAAATATACTGTCCGTCACAGTCTGTAGACATCAACTCACGTGATTTTCCATCCACGTGTTTCAGACAAAGATGCTGACTTGGCAGTTTTTGTAACATCCCAGAAAGAAGGAACAGATTTTCTTGAAATCAAGACAAACAGTGTCGTAATTCCCCTCCACTCATTCTTCAATGGCCTTATCTTTGAGCTGTCCCTTCTTCCCAACAAAACCGCCAAACATCCGATGCCCCTTTTTATAATGCATAATCCATTCCAAAATCTTAGCCATCCATCCACTTCTTCCACCGCCGCCGCCGCAAATGGCCACCAAACTTGGGTTCAGTATAACAACCCCAAGATTCTTCACTGTCCCATTCAGAAAACCAATTATTTCTGTGTCTGCTTCTCCTTCTCTGCCTTCTTCTGCTTCAGGGGTTCAGTTGATTCATTTCAACGGTAGAAAGTTATCCATTAAACGCAGATTGTTGGTTATTTCTCCTCTGGCCTCTACTGATCAGCAAGGTTAGGGTTCAGAATTTGAATTAATTACGACTTCTTAATTTTTTCTTGTGGTCTTTTTTTGTGACTGAAATTCAAGTTTTGAGATTGGGTATATTGATTTACAGTCGTTTCTCTCAAGAAAATTGCTTTGCTTCCAACCCTATAGGCATATTGGTGTCAAGAAGCAAACAATAAACAAGTTATAAGAAGTAATTAAGCTCAAACAAGCAATTTAATTCGATGAAGACTCAAATAAGCACAAGGATACCGTTGTGTTCTCGAACGAACCACCGTTATGCGATGTATGTTTAGCATAAATCCCATGTCCACTAAATATGCAAACGATAAACAATATAACGGATTAGGCTATCTCTTAATAAATGTTAAGGTTGATCTTTTAAGATGGAAATCCAATTCTTTATACATGGTTCATTTCAAAATTTTATTTTTTGGAAATCTATGTTAGGGTTTATCTTGTTGAAGAACTATCTTTAAATAAATAAATTTTTTTCCTTCTATAACATCTCAAGCTTTAAGATGAGGTGACGTCGGATAGTATTTGAGCATACAAAGATCATTGCTGAAAATCTTTGCATTTGAGGGAAATGCAAACCTGGAAATATGTAGCATTGTTTGAAACAAGGATTAGCATTAACTTGTATTTATTTTTTCCTTGGAGAGTGCCAATATTGATTTCATCCCTGTATTACAGCAACCTTGTACTCGCAAATGCTTCCAAACTATGTGTGGTTAGCACTAGCATTATGTGTTGCTTTGATTGACCCCTTGTTTATTTTCAGGTCAGGTTCAAGGAGATGAGGTGGTCGACAGCAATGTCTTGCCCTATTGTAGCATAGATAAAAAACAGAAAAAGTCTCTTGGGGAGATGGAACAAGAATTTCTTCAAGCACTTCAGGTATTAACAGAGGACCCCTGCAGCACCAACTTGCCCATCTCTTCTCGTACATTTTCTTTCGTATGTAATCCTTATTGTTTCTGTAAGATAAAAAGTGTTCTGAATTTCTGCTTCATTACAGGCATTCTACTATGAAGGAAAATCTATCATGTCAAATGAGGAATTTGATAATCTTAAGGAAGAACTTATGTGGGAAGGGAGTAGTGTCGTTATGCTAAGTAAATAAGAATTTCTGTCTTCTTTCTTTCATCCTATTTGTTTGTGAATTTTACTTGATCCCTGTGGTTGTAATTTGCTTTTTGGTATTGCAGGTGCAGACGAACAGAGGTTTTTGGAAGCTTCAATGGCTTATGTATCTGGGAATCCAATAATGAATGATAAAGAGTATGATGAACTTAAACTAAAACTCAAGGTTTGTGAGAAATGATGTCGTATACATATTACGACTTAGAAAGAACTTTAAATTCGTTAGAAATGATTGTTACATATAAAGCAGTATTTCTAGAAGAACATTTATTTAAGAAAGTAAAATATGTTGTATTTTATCTCAATTTCTTGTGAAAACTTTAAGACAATCAGCATTTGTAGTAATTCACTTTCTGTAATTCTTAATCGTCTTATTTTACTACCCTGTTTCTTTTCATCTTCTTAGATGGACGGGAGCGAAATTGTGATTGAGGGTCCTCGTTGCAGTCTTCGCAGTAGGAAGGTTTGTTCTTCTATTACATATGCAATTATGCATTTCTCAGCTATGTTTTGCGAACACATGTGAGCTTGATTATCAATCTTTCTTTCTTAAATCTACCCTGCTTTGATCCTTCCAAAGGTGTTGGGAATACTTGTGTCACACAATTGACACTTGGATGAAAGTATAGAATCATTATACAATATTTTACACTCAACTCAGAAACGATATCAGTGATGCTCTTTGGTATATATAATGCTATTTGGACAAGTATTACTCGATTTAGAAGTTTGCTAAATTTTATCTAGTGCTGGGATGAAGACACCTGGACCAAGTTCACTAAGAAAACTTATTGATGGTTCAATTCTTTGTGTGAAAGGTCTCGGAAAACTTACTTGATGAGTTTCTTTGCGATTAATATTTATCGGTCCCTTTAAGTAGAATGTAGATGAACTGATACTTCCAAGAGCAGGTTCAGAAGAAATAGGAGGGAAAGGCTTTGTGGGCTAAATTTATATTTAGTCTTCCTATTTAATGGGTTTCCTGTTAGCCATTCAAACACAGAGGTCGTGTATTTTCCTTTCCAAAATAACAATTTCATAACCCTTAGCCTGCACTCTTGAAATGAGAGGGGGATGATAAGGTCAAAGGAGAGAATCTACAGACATTCCGTTTAGCTAGTGTGTTTACTCTTATCTTGTTGGTACTAGAAAGGTAGAGGAATGAGAGGATGAGAACAATGATTTAGTTTTGGTCAACAGAGTCGAATTTGGATAAATGACGACACTTCTCTTAACGAAAATGGTATTATTAGCAAAACTTCGGGCAAGTCCTTGAGACACTTATGATTGAAGGACGATTCCACTATTTTAGGGGTCAAACTACCATTTCACTAAATTATCGGGAATTACTGATTTTTCTTTTATTAATTTCAAAATTATGTCTCAGGAGTTTACAATTGTTTATTTTATTAATTTCAAAATTTTAGTTTCCAGAATTAGCTCTTTAGGGCTAGATTTAGAATTGTTTAACTAAGACCCGCTGGGTTCAGCTAAAATCAATGGATATAGACTAAATATTTGAGTGTTTATAATTTTTGTCCAAACTCTCACTATTTTGTACAAGTCAACAAGTTTTTGTTGCTTGTTTCCTGGTCGTATTGAGCGACTTAAAGGAAATTAGAAATTTGTTCATAAACTCCATGTGTTTATATCTTCGTACCCGTTACGTGCATCACAGTCCCATCTTTTTCTTCTCTCGAAGTTCAGTTTTCATAAGTTGACTATTTTTAAGTCATGCCTATCATTTGTATGTAATGATATTTTGTCATGTTTACATACGCTTTTAACTGATGAAGTAATAAAAAGAGTATATTGTCGTCCGCTATTTCTGCATTATACTTATTGAGCAGCATGTAGGAGAATCTTTTAAATTGTCTACTCTGCACTTTGTATGTGAAATACACGGTACAAAATTCTTGATACCTTGAGTATCTTATTACAACCTGACGACAGTCAACCCGTGATGCGAAATTGCTAATGATGATGTTAGTTCTTCAAGGATTGCTTAAAGTTGTTTCCACATTGTTTCTTCTTTCTTTTTAGTAATGGTTATTTATGAATATGCATTTGTTCTTTATTAGAATATAATGAGTATGGACAGGCAAGTTCAGATTTGGCATATACCAGGTCTTTTAAGATTTGATTGATCTCCTTCCTGCAGGTTTACAGCGACCTTTCTGTTGACTACCTCAAGATGTTTCTCATAAACGTCCCAGCTGCAGTTGTTGCATTAGGATTGTAAGTGTCACTTGCATGAATGCACTTGTACGAGCTTCAAGTTAAAGAAACTAGTTGATACTATGCTCTTTTAAGTTGTTTCTTTGATCAATCTACTAAACCTGTAGGAAACACTCTGTCAAATAGTTATATTGATCATCGTAAAGGGCTAACCTCAGGAATATAACAAGAAAACTTTTCATGTTGAGAGAATGGAATACTTGAGGTAACAGCTTTTTAACCCATGCCATATCTAGGTTTTTCTTCCTCGATGATTTGACTGGATTCGAAATCACCTATCTATTGGAGGTAATAATGGATTCCTGCACTTTTCATACTCTCGTTGAGATATGGCTTGATTTGTTCTTTCCCACACTTGACGATGCAGTTACTTGAATTGAAATTCAGAGAACGTAGTTGAATTTTTTGCTTATGTTCTCTGTTCAATAATTCCTTTTAGTCATATATTAATCCAATACTTCAATATATCTGCAGCTTCCCGAGCCCTTCAGTTTCATTTTCACATGGTTTGCAGCTTTGCCTTTCATTCTATGGTTATCTTTCACCATTACAAACACAATCGTGAAAGATTTCCTGATCTTGTCGGTAAGATTGTCATAAACAGTTGAAATAAGGATAATAACTTAAAAAATACTGTTTCAATTTTGCTTATATATATTAGAAAGTAAAATTCAACTAATTATCTTTACTGACTCAGGGACCCTGTCCAAACTGTGGCATGGAGAATATTTCCTTCTTTGGGACCATATTGTCTATATCTAGTGGTGGTTCGACCAACAATGTAAAATGCTCAAAGTAAGCATAGTAGTATCCGGCATTCATTAGGCAATTGCTGTATTATTTGCGACTCTTATTTGATCCAAGTGGTTTTACTTATTGTAATAATTTTGACCATTGGAACACTCTGCATCAGTTGCGGGACAGAGATGGTGTATGATTCAAGTACACGACTGATTACATTGCCCGAAGGAAGTGAAGCATGAGTTGAGGTATATACCCTCTTTAGACGTTCTTAACCGAGTAATATAACATTATGGTTTACAACCAAAAAATATATAGAGCAGTGTTGTGAATTGATCGCAAGATAATGACAATAATGAAATAAACAAAAATAAAATAAGAACATCAAAATTTATTTAGAAATCCAAGATGGGAAAAAACCAGACAGAGAGAGAAATTAACTATAATCTATAGAAATTGTGTTTACAATATCAAGATCTCAATACTCTCAATTGAAATCTAAGTTCTCTACCTCTCAAGATGTTATTGAATGTGTATATAGAGATACAACAATGTGGAATATATATAGGAGCTTCTTTTTTGAGTTCAAGTTGAAGAAGAAGTCATAAAATCCGCAAAATCCTGAAAATNAATACTCTCAATTGAAATCTAAGTTCTCTACCTCTCAAGATGTTATTGAATGTGTATATAGAGATACAACAATGTGGAATATATATAGGAGCTTCTTTTTTGAGTTCAAGTTGAAGAAGAAGTCATAAAATCCGCAAAATCCTGAAAATTTCGTCCAAGTGTCACCCTCATCGTCGGGGATGGCGCCTTGGCGTCGAGAGCCTAGTGCCCCAGTGCCCGGGTGCTGTCTTCACACAGGGGGCTCGGTGCTGCAGGGCCCCCAGCATTGGGCTGTTGGTTTCTAATCTTCTTCGTGGCTCCACGGCGCCTACTCTCGGGTTTGATCCTTCCAATTATGTTTTCACCATCCTAAAATCCTTTTTCAAGTTAAACTTCAATCCTTGATTAAGTTTGATATTTATCAATTAGAACTATCGAACCAAAATTCCTTAAACTTCCATTATTCAACCAAATACCGAATTATAAGGAATTTGGATCACACCACAACAAATCTCCACCTTGAACCAAATTCCAACACAAGGAATTCAAAACACATCTCCAAGTAAACACCACTCCATCTCTTCCAAACAAGCCCCAATGGGCTAAATCAATAACAAACACCAATTAAGTTCAACCTCGGCATCAACCTTGCTCACTACAATCAACCTCACATCAATGTGCTTAGTCTTCTTGTGAAACATCTAATCTTTAATCAAAGAAAATAGCATTCTGACTATCACAATACACTATAAAAATCTGCAACTCTTCACTGATTTCACCAATCAATCCTCTCAACCACATAGCTTTCTTACATGCCTCTGTAATGGCCATGTACTCAGTCTCTAATGTAGACAGAGCTATTGTATTCTGTCAAGTAGCTTTCCAATTGATAGCACAACCTCCAAGGGTAAACATATGTGTAAGTGATCTCATTTTATCAAGATCCCCTGCATTATCTGGAACCACGTACCCAATGATTCCATCTGTATTTCTACCAAAATGTAAACAAGTATTAGAAGAGCCACTTAAGTATCTGAATATCCACTGCACTACTTTCCAATGTTTCTTACCAAAATTTGCCATGTATCTACTAACTGCGCTGATTGAATGTGCCAAATCTGATCTTGTACAAATCATAGCATATATAAGCGAACCAACCGCCCGCACTTGAATAAAGAACCTGAAACATGTAATCAATGTCTTCATCTGATTGAGGGCACAAGCTAGATGATAATTTAAAGTGGGCAGTCAAGGGAGTACTCACAGCATTAACATTTAGCATACTGAATATTTGAAGCACATTCTCAATATATCCTTTCTGACTCAAATATAATCTGCCAAGCTTCCTATCCCTTAAGATTTTCATACCAAGAATCTTCTTTACTGTACCCAAGTCTTTAATCTCAAAATCCTCAAAAAACTAAGCTTTAACTTTTCTGGCCTCTACTTTATCCTTGGCTGCTATGAGCATGTCATCAACATATAACAATAAATATGTAAATGTAATCGATCCACCATCTCCTTTTCTGAAGTACACACAACTACCATAATTGCTTTTAGTGAAATTATGAGTAGTCATGAAAGAATCAAACATTTTATACCATTGCCTCCGTGACTGTTTCAATTCATACAAATACTTATTTGACAAGCACACATAATTTTCCTTTCCAAAAATTATGAAACCCTCTTGTTGTTGTATGTAAATGCTCTCAAGTTTTCAATGCAAGAATGCTGTCTTAACATCTATATGCTCAAGCACCAAGTCATCCTTAAACACAACCCCAAGCTATGTTTTGCAACTGGTGAGAACACATCTGTGAAAAACACTTGGAATCTGACTGTAGTCCTTTGTTACAAATCTGACATTATGCCTTGCATCTTCAATCCTTGATGTGTCTTCCTTCCTTTTGAACACCAACTTGCAACGAACAACTTTTTTATCCTTGGGTAATTTTACCAAGTTCCAAGTATTATTTTTATTCAATGACTGTCTCCTCTTGCATAGCAATCAACTATCTGCTAGAATCACTACAACTGATTGTCTCTGATTATGTAGCGGCTTCTCAGTGGAATCAATATTGTCAGCCATAATCAATACATAAGCTACCAAATTTGTTTCTCCATGCTTCTGTGGATGTCTAATTTGTTTGCGAGATCTATCATTAACAATTGAATACTGTGGTATTGCTGGTGGTGTAAGCAAAGTATTACTGTCTTTCAACTATGAATTAGACTGATCCGAAGTAGACTGTTCTGAAAACTCTGATTATTCGCCTAGACCAATTTCCAACTCCACTTGAATGAATGATTCCGTTCCTCAGTTTTATCATAATCCCCACGAGGTGAACCATGAACCATAGCAAGTTCATCAAATACCACATCTCTACTAACTATCACCTTTCTTGTCTCAGGACACCACAATTTATACCCCTTCACACCTGATTTGTACCTAAGAAAAATACACTTTTTAGACCTAGGCTCCAACTTCCCATTATCCACATAAGCATAAGCAGGACATCCAAAAATCTTTAAATCAGAATAACAAGAAGGTTTACCAAACCATACCTCTTCTGTTGTCTTTTTTCTCAATAGCAACTAAGGGTGAGCGATTAATCAGAAAACAACTGTAGTAGCAGCTTCAGCCCAATAAGTCTTAGGTAACCTAGAATTTGAAAGCATACAACGAACATTTTCCATTAAGGTTCTATTCATCCGTTCTGTCACATCATTCTATTGAGGAGTTACTAGCACTGTCAAGTGTCCCAAGGTGCTTTCAGCCCTGCAAAAGCTATTGAATTTATCTGAACAAAAATCCAACCAATTATTTGTACGTAAACGTTTCACCTGCTTTCCAGTCTGTTTTCCTACTGTTTTCCATTCCTTGAAGGTCCCAAACATTGATATCTTCTGTTTCAGGAAGAATACCCAAACTTTTCTGGAGAAATCATCGTTCACTATCAACAAATAATGAGCACCTTCTTTAGAAGGCACCATAGCCGGTCCCCAAAGATCGGAATGGATATACTCAAATGTTCCCTTCGTGTTGTGTCTTCCTTTAGAGAATCTAACCATTTTCTATTTCCTAAAAACACAATGCTCACGAAACTTCATCTTACTAGTTTTCTGCCCATTAAGAAGTCCCCTCCCACTCAACTCTACCATACCATTCACACTCATATGCCCAAGCTGCATATACCAAAAGTTTATAATTTCCTTATCTGTCAAAGAAGTAGAAACTGTTGCATCCCCTATAACTGTAGAACCCTGTAAAATTTATAACTGTGTAGAGCTTTTATGTCCCTTCATGACAACAAGAGCACCCTGGCTCATCTTCAAAACTCCACCTTCATCAGTGTATCTATAACCCTTTGAGTTAAGTGCACTCAAATATATTAGATTCCGCTTCAAATTTGGAATGTACCTTGTATCTGTAAGTGTTCTAATAGCCCCATCAAATATTCTGGTCCTGACTATACCAACTCTGACTATTTTGCAAGGCACATTGTATCTCCTAATCACTGCACCTCTCGAAACTACTTCATATGTTGTAAACCGGGTTAATAACTCAAATGGTCATTGAAATTTACAAAAAGTTCACAGGGTCATTGAACTTTAAAAATCACACAAGTCATCACTAAACTTTGCAAAAGGTTACACGGGGTCACTGAACTTTAAAAATCACTCAATTCATCATTAAACTTTGCAAAAAAATTTCATAGGGTCACTGAACTTTGCAAAAGGCTGGGAAACTTTTTGCAAAGTTTAGTGATGAATGAGATGATTTTTTAAGTTCAGTGACCTGTGAAAACCTTTTGCAAAGTTTAGTGATAACTTGGGTGATTTTTAAAGTTCAGTTACCCTGTGAAAACTTTTTGCAAAGTTCAATGACCATTTAGGTTATTATCCCTTGTAAACCAGTCACTCTTGGGATAGATATGGAAAGTACATGCCGAGTCAAGAACCTATTCTTTACAAGGTTTGGAACTCATGTTAGAAATCGCAAAAAGCTCTCGTTCACTTTGTCCATCTTCCATAATATTAGCCTCCGTTGTGTTTACAGGTTACTTTCCTTTATCAGTAGCACCTTGTTTCTGTTTTCAAAGCATAGCAATCAACTCTATATGCTCCTTCTTATAAAAGTGACATGTTTTCTCTACATGTCTGGATTTCGATCTGCTCCTCATATTTCTACTAAGATTCATATCTTGATTTCTCCCACGAACAACCGACATTCAACTTGACTCCCAGACCCTCCTGCAAGATGTCTCGTCGCCTCCTTAGATAGTGAAACATCATAGACCTTCTTCATAGTGAGAGCATCCTGATTATAGAGAATAGTATCTCTAAAAGTTACATATGATGGCAGTAATGAAGACAACAATATCAGCGTTAAGTCCTCCTTATCATACTTAACTTCCAATGTCTCCAAATTAGCTACGATTTCTTTGAACATAGTTAAGTGATCATCCAATGACGTACTTCTGAACATCCGGTGAGAATACAAACGTTGTTTCAAGTGTAACTTGTTGGTCAAGCTCTTTGTGATATAATGTTGCTCTAACTTCAACCACAACACAATGACACTTTTCTCTTTTAAAATATCATGAAGAATTTGATTTAAAAGATGTAGATGAATTTGAGATGGAGTTTTTCGATCTCTACGCTGCTTTTCATCCCGCGTTCAAGTTGAAGGCATCTTATTAAAGTCAAGCAAATCTTCCTCTAAATTTATATGTGCGAGAACAACTCGTATTTTCACTCGTCATAAAGTAAATCTCGTGTTTATATCATACTTCATCGATGCCATGCGAAAAAATTACCTTGCTTTGATACCAGTTTGTTGTGAATTGATCGCAAGATAATAGCTATAATGAAATAAACAAGAATAAAATAAGAACACCAAGATTTACGTGGAAATCCAAGATGGGAAAAAACCACAGGCAGATAAGGAGAAATTCACTATAATCAATAGTAATTGTCTTACAATATCAAAATCTAAATACTCAATTGAAATCTAAGCTTTCTAGCTTTCAAGGTGTTATTGAATGTGTGTATGGAGATACAACAATGTGGAATATATATAGGAGCCTCTTTTTGAAGTTCAAGTTGAATAATTTATAAAATCCGCAAAATTCCTCAGCGCCACCACTGCAACACCTAGGCGCTAGGGATGGCACCTCGATGCTGGGAGCCGGCGCCCCGATGTTTTTTTCACACTGAGGGCCTGGTGCTGCAGCGCCGGGCTGCTAGTGTCCAATCTTCTTCGTGGCGCCGCAATGCCTACTCTCATGTTTGATCTTTCTAACGATGTTTTGACCATCCCAAAGTCTTTTTTCAAGCAAAACTCTCAATTCTTGATGAAGTTTGATCTTTATTAATTAGGACTATCAAACCAAAACTCCTTAAACTTCATTTATTCCACCAAATACCAAATTACAAGGAATTTGGGTCACACCATAACAAGCAGGATTGAGAAAGAGGATATTGACTTAATTAACTTGAATATATGGAATGAGGGTTTAGGGACTAGAGTGATTTAGTAATACGTAGATCAACTAAGCTAAATATAATGATTCTACAAAAATAAATCATAAACTCAGAAGAGAGTTGAAAAAATTGACTATTTGTGATAAAAGATTATTTACTTGCAAAAAGGTCATTTTGCACAAGGATTTCTAGTCTCCAAAGGAACATAGATGGCAAGAAATTATACATAATCTAAGGGGACCACGATTATACGGAATTTTGAACAAATGCATAGCTACAGGTTGCCTACACCTTATTGTATTTTGAAAATTTTGATCATGTAAAAGAACTTGGTTGTATAAAAACACATGTTGGCCTTGTGTACACCATAATATACATTAAACTGCCGACTGTTAATGCATATGGAATTTCTATCATTTCATTCTTTCTAAATTGTTGGACATTGTAGTGACCCGAGTGGACATTATGGTGACCTGAGTGCATAATCATTTTTCTTTATTCATTAAGAAACAGGGAACTCCATTTAATTTGCATTAAGGGCCATTTGGCAAGGCTTTTGAAAAGTTAAAAGCTCCTTGAGACTACAAAATTCTCTAAAGCAGAAGTCTTGCTGAATGGACCTTAAATCATCCTTAAATTTTCATTATTTGATATTCGAAAACGTATCTGCATGAAAATTGACGCACTGTGTTCTTGAGCTGAGAGTTGGTATATGGCAGGCATAATGGATTCGGATGCAAGAAGAACTGATGAAATGGTGTGAGTCTGAAGACACAGAAGAGTTTTCAGTGTAGATACAATTTGGTTGCTGCATAACTGCTTTTATGTCCATAGATATTTGTATCTCGAGTATTTTCATAACTTCATATGTAAATCTTATACAAATTTGTGCGCTGTAGAACACAGGTGCTCGACTATTTTGAAGAAAATCATTTAGTTAAAAGTACAATCATCTCATACTATTAGATCACACACTGCATTTTCTTGCACAATTAGTCATTTACTCTCATTTTTTGCCTGGTTTTTTCATTATATGATGCAGAAAGAAATGGTTTGAGATTAATTGGTATGTAATCGACTATGACAGTCAATACGATGGATAAGATCTTAAATTTATTTTCTTAATATGTTTGGTATGCAGTACAATTGTTAATTTGGGTACTCACGTGATTGAAACCATCGTTATGGACATTAAAATCACACACGACTTTCACGTGATGGAAGTCATCAATATTATATTAATAGTCATTTTAATGTCCAACTATAACTTACGTGAAATCGTGCGCAATTTGACGGCTTACGTTATGTAAGGATCCAATCTCACATATTTAACTAGATTTGAGACTCAAAACTTACTTTTGAAGGTTTAGGACTCATAACCACACCCCATAAAAGATCAAAGAGTCCAATCTTAATTTTTCCTAAAACCTATCAAGCTTTCAATAACAGTACTACTTGTTCATCAGATGGTAAACGTTCCCTTTTTTATGCAAATTTTCTTGTTATAGCTTGATAATTGGACATGGACTATCGGCAAACTAATAAATTCTAATTATTTATTAATATTAGACTCCATTCATTGCATTATTCATGGCTTACCAAATGAGCTGCGAGCACGTTTTCATACAATTTAGGATTTAACGAACACTATTTTTTGACCTAGTGTTACAAGCTAACGTTATACATATAAACAAACATTCTTTATAATTTAAAATTTATAATTTAAAAAATCACATGTTGACTCACTGGCGGACCCAGGGGGTCCTGGGGGCACGTGCCGCTCAACTTTTGAGAATTTTTTTTTTTTTTAAAATCATGTTTGGTATCGATTGAAATCCAAATTTTAATCTAAATCAAAGTTAACAATTAATTTTAATAATATATTTCATGAAACCATAACTGCATAGCTTTTATCAAAATTTACTAAAAATCTGATTTTAATCTCCACCAAATAGGAGTAAAATCACAATAAATTTGAATTTCGGTAACATGCTAATTTTAAAAATTCT
>CAIGRT010129222.1:0-27023 GCA_903798405.1 Fraxinus platypoda
TCAACTGACCTTCTTCTACATTGCCCGGTTGTTTTATCCTTGAATTTGGAAGCTATAATTGCCCAACTGCACCCATGTAGCAAAAACAAAAAAATTAATCAACACCATCAATCCAAAGACAAAAGTATGCCTCATAATCTATGTAAATTTCTACAGAATCATCATCACCTAATTTATGTCAGCAACATATCAAGATAATCGGATAACAATTGTATTATATCCGGACAAAGTTGAAAGAGCCCAGACTAATAACATATTAACTGAATGGACCTTCTAATGTCCTAAAAGAGAAATAAACAAACCTTCTCCTTGTACTAAATCTTATCTTAAAATGAAAAGAAAACATAAGAAATGGTATAATTTACCTTTCAATTGACCTCTTATTTCTGTGTCAATCTTCCATTTTATCTACAACTTTCACAAAACTCAAAACAAAGACAGAAGGAAAACGATTAAACACTCTCTTAAAACCTAGAACAAAAAAATAAAAATAAAAATCAAAGATTCAACAATACAGTCGAAAATACTGGAAGAAATAAACACACGAACAAGAAAGTGAATGTGTGGAAGTTCTAATTACTGAAAATTCTTTGGGTGTATTTTGTATTATACACTTAAAATAGAGTCGAACAAAATGGAAAAAAAAAATGGCAACAAGAATATCAAAATAACATATCTGAAGTCATGAAACTCCAATTTCTGTCGAAATTTGTAGTATTTTTATAACGATCTCTTCAAACCTCGAACAACAAAAATGAAAGAAAAAATCGAACATTCAACAATACAGTTGAAGAAACTGTAAAAGTACGCAACAAGAATATGAAAACAACATACCTGAAGTAACCAAACTCCAATTTTTGTCGAAATCGAACAACAAAAACGGAAGAAAAAATTGAAGATTACACAATAGAGCTGATCTGGAAGAAAATTCTTGGGTCTCTTTTTCACGATTGGCGAGAAAATTGAAATTGGGGTTAAAGCAAAAGTAATGGCTACATAAGAATGAGCGACTGCTTTTAAGTCAGAGGAGATATTTTCGTGAACAGTAACTAAAGAATAAGCCAACAAAAGTTTCACATATCATATAAGGAGAAGCAAAATTAAGTTAAATAAAATTGAAGAAAGTAACAAACAAATCCACACAGAAGCAAAAATGTAGCAAAAACTAAAGTTTTTCAGCTAGAACAAGCTGGACTGAGCAAAAACCAGCTGGAAATAAGCTATAAAAACTACAGTACAATCGACAGCCAGAACTGGAATATAGTCGAAGACGGCAGAAATTGGGAAAAAAATACATCGAGCAAGATCTGTAGGTTTTGAAGTAGATTGAATTAGATGAAGCGTAACCCAACAACATTTTTACATCTCAGACGAGGAAAAGGGAAAAAAAACCTTAAGTAAAACTACAAAGAAGTAAGAATCTAGCAAGAACTGAAGTTCATCAGCTAGATCGAGCTAAACGAAGAACAGAACAATGAAAAATAGGACGAGAACGCACTGTATAACGAGAATATGCATTTGAACACGGAAGAAAATGAGAGTAGAAGCAGCTGGATGGAAAGAGGAAGATATAAGTACCGGTAGAAGAGATATGTTTTGTATTGTAGATATTTTGTGAAGAGAAGTAAGAGGTCGGTTACTGTAGCGAAACCGGGTAAGTTGAATTCTCAGTGTCAAGTGGGAAAACTTACAACTCAACTATGAATAGTAAATGATCCCAAGAGTCTTTTAAGGTAATGGGATATGAAATCATTTCTACACGGTGTGTTTTTCTAACCCTAGCCAAACTTCTTCTCCCATCTCTTTCACTTATTTATCTCTTCCGATCGTTGACTTGATCGTTGAAGTGTAAACGGTTGTCGGACCTTTTCTTCAGCGGACGATAAGTGCGCAGGTGACATCTACGCGGAGGGAGATGGCTAGAATTGTGTTGTCGCATTTTTTGAGGTCAACAGAAACCATCTAAATAAATAGTTCATGGTGAAATTTGACGGTTGAAGATTTAAATGTAAAAAGGAAAGGTTGAGCATTCAATTTGCAATTGATTCCATACTTTAGGAAGACTATGGCTGCAATTCTTTTTGCTGTATGCGTGCAAGTACAAGAGTACAATTCTAAATAAATTTGAACATCAAATCTCACACAAAAAGATTTCATAACGATAAAGAACATCTAACTGGAATGGCCGAACAAAAATGTTTGTCCTAAGGAAGTTCACCTGAATAAGAAATCCAAAATCTTATAACAATCATGCTACAATGTCATAATCCTTCACATAATGTCACATGGCATTTCATCGTTGGGCTGTTTTAAACACGGTCAACTTCTTCATCGAATCATCTGTTGCCATCTTAGATTATGTCATTGCATCTGTTACATTTCTTCTGACAAAGTGGCAAAATCCATAACTATAGCTGGAAGGTTCCCAACTCATGGCCATGCTGTGTGAGCTTTACTCTTCTTTCACCAACCCACTCGAGCCTATAGGACAAATCAAGATTATGAATCAAGAGTATCAATCTGTCCATTTCACTCGAATCGTGGCCATTCCCCTGCAACATAATAAAATGATGAATATGCAGAGTTTGTCTTCAGGACGGAAAAAGACTTTCACATGCCATGCCAATGAAGGAATGACTAAACAAAAAAATAGATCAAAGTAAAAATTGAACTAGGCTAATGAGATGACTTGATAAAGAGCATTTTTCGCTAAGCTTAAATATAGTAAAAGTTATTTCAAGTAACCTTTTATCTTCAAACATGTTTGGGTACATTACTTTCTCTTACTTTTTAATTACATCCTATTTCACTCTCAAAATAAGTATTACATATTTCCCTTCGACCAAAATAAAAACAATTTATCTTTTTAAATTACTTATTTACCTAAAAGTAAACTTTTCTAGCTTACACAAATGTACTAAAATATCAATGCCAATTATAAAAAGAAGTCAGAAAATATGAGGGACATTACATATATAAGCCTTGAAAGTGTACCGTTAGGCCTTGGAAGAATTCTAGTTCAGAAAAAAACTGATGAGTTCTTAAATCAGTGGAAATCACTTATAAAAACTAAATATTTACACATGTTCATGTGAATCCTAGAACTTGACAAAATTGAAACAATCTATCAAATGCTCATGCATCACGAATTGCATTATTTATACATATATATCATGCTCATTCATTTATACATTTATTTTGGTTTGATTTTTCCTCTCTTGAAGTAGTCCATCAGAAAAAATATTTTCCTAACCTATAAGATGCATGAATACGTATGGATCAACACATACGAAAATGAAGCCAAAACCATATAAAGTATTACCGGTGAATTGGCTTGCCGATCATTACCCAATGCACTCGCCATTATGCTGGATCTAGTAGAATTAGGTGAAAATCCCTCCCATGGGGGGATGAAGATCAGTTTCGTGCACTGGACAGGCACAAGATTTCGGCTAAGTTTCTCCCACCAAACAGATCCCAATGACCACCATCTGATCATCAAGCCATTCTCAGAAAATGCAACTAGCCCCTGAAAGAGAAGCGATCCTTGAAGAATTTCTAAAGATCAACTTTAAATCCTTAAAAATGGAGCTTTCTGAACCAAAAAGAAATTGACTTCAAGCATGTCTTTTTCTGGAAAGTAAGTATAGACTTACTTTTAGAATAGCAAGTCTTTGAACTAAAAGTACCCCTAACTAGACATTAAAAAAATTTGTGAGAAAGCCCAACCGTATTTTGACAAAAAAAATACTTTTCTCTAGGCTTAACCAAAAGTACTCGAATCATTTCAGAAGTTTCATACCCGTATTGCACAAGTTGTCACACAAGTGAGCATTATAATGTGAAGAAACAGAATTAAAATCCCATAAAAGGTCTAATCGGTACGATAGCTCGTGAGCCCTAAGATCCACCTAACAAGGTCAGTGTAAATTACTCTAAAGGATAATAGAAAATGAGTAAACAAAGATCTCTGAAAAGGAAAATCATCAGCTTGGAGATATCAAGGGCAGAGACACAAATGTCTCTACAAGCAATGGAATCAGAAAATGTTTGAGTAAGGGAAAATAAATTGAATGAGTTTACTGATGGATACACAATTTTACTGGCCAAGTTCTAGAATAAAGTAGGATTATGAATTTTAATTTCAGATACTTTTTCAAACATACAAAATATTTAATGCCTTTCTATTAGGACGTTTAGAAAAGAAAAGGAAAACAAAAAATGATATAAAGCTGGTGTGTGGGAATGTGTTGGAAAAATATCTGAGCGTTGAAGGAAACAATTGATTTTAGACATGAAGTAAGAACTAAAATAAACTACTGACCTATGTCTGTGTACAGAATATGCTTGCTGTGGAGGTGCCATCATTTATCAATGATATGGGTGCAAAACTAAAGCAGACTTAAGATGATGCATGCAAATATCATATCCTTACAACATTACTAAACATTACATACTAGAATCTCCTTGCAACATATGGTGCAATATGTGAGACATGCTTACAATTCCATAAATTTAGATTCCATACTGAATTAATAAATCTGTTTTATGTTTTGTTCATCTCACTAGAGAACAAGACAATAATGCTTGAAAAGCACAGCTACTTATAGGCAAATTCAAATCTGTAGGGACTTAAAGCAAAACAAATCTATCGAACTTATAAAAGAGAGAATGCTAGAATTTCCTAGACAGCATGTACCAGGAACGAGTTTTATAGTGCTCTTTTTTGAATTGAAAATGATTTCGACTCTTGAAGAATGTGTTGGTTGCTTAAGTGTTGTACTCCGCATCATATCTATTTGGTAGGATCTTTTAATTGGAGTATTGCAGTCAAACAAGTCCTGGTTGGAGCCAGGACAGGTATGCATGTCTCCAACAATTAGAGACAAATGAGTGAATGAAAAAAGAGTTCATAGTATACAGATCAGAGGTACCTCTCCATCCGGTGAAAAGCTTAGAGCTGTTATTGTTGTTGTTACAGCCATTTCCAAGGCGCCTCCAAGCAAACTCGGAAGTCCCGGAGGTCCACTTGCATCCAAGATCTTTATCTTGCTCACGCTACATAAAAGTTGCAAGTGACAACAAGTTCAAATTGAGAAACTGGGTGAAAATCACATCTCCATGTCTACAAAAAAAACATTGTGACGTACATCCTTGCTAACATATACGTCATCATGGTCAGGCCTTTGAAGACCATTAAATAACATAACCACATACTACAGAAATAAGCACACAAAATGCTATATAGAGCTCAAGAAGGTATGAGTCAGCACTGTAAGCATAAAGAAGAAAGGGGAATCCAGAGCAGTTTTTTTTTATTTTGATCTGGGGCCTATACATAACACGCACACATACAAACACACAAAATAGGCTGTTGTACGATAATCATTGCAATTGGTCATACCATCGCCCTTATGTTTATGAAGGGTAATCTGCATGTCCATATTGGTGAAATTCCATGCATATCGGAAGGGTAGAATGTAACAATATATGTGCAAATCGACAAACCTGAACGCCTATATCTCCAGTCCATAATTCTACTCCAGACATTATGAATCCATAAATATGCCATAAACATATATAAGGCCCAGGCCTCTTCAAGTAAAAATAAAAAAATAAAAAAATTATTATTACCTTTGCATGTCATACACCCGAATACTGGAATTATTGATATCTCCAATTGCATCTCCAACAGCCAACCGGGTAGATGTATCATTTAGAGCTACCATAGGGAACATACGCACAAGTTCCTTCAATGTGGCCATGGAAGTCAGAACACAAGTTTTGCGCATGATTAGATTTCCGGGATCCATAGTCTGTAAAATGAAAGTTACCACCTGCAAACCTGTCTAGGTGTTAGAAATATAAAAAAATGATATAACTTCAATTTCAAGCAGACTAAAGTATTGTAATTCAAATTCATCAGTAATATTGTACATCCTTTTTACAAGGTGAGATACCAGAGATCAAGGACTATTAAACCAGATAAATGATGTGAGCGGTGCACAGTAAGAGAACTTGGTGAGAGAATGATAATAAATCTAAGCATGTGGGTGATCAAATATTTGTTTCTACAAACCTTATCAAGGTATGGAGCTAAGCTTCTAGGCGAACCACGGACGACCCTTATCAAAGTCATGAGAGAAACCACGTGAACAGGTGAATCAGATGCAGTCGACCAGATTTGGCTTTCTATCACATGAAGAAATCCAGGTATGTCAGCCATTGCTAAACTGGGAAGAAGAATCCCAACCAAAGTCTCCCTAATGTTAAGAGATGCAGATGCACCACTAACACACTCTACTTGAAAGAATATATCACCAATAAGGCGAGATATTTCAGAACCGATACATGCTTTCCATGTACTCTCCATGCCTTCAGCCAGAATCTCTGCTGCAATGCAACTATATTTTTCATTCGTGGCCATGACCAATTTCATCAATGGATGAACAACCACAATGGCAAGCCTTGGTTTCACAAGGCTAGAGTACCAGACAGCCAATGCAGCAGCAACAATTATTTGGGAAGCCATTGCATCTTGACTTGTTCCCCTTACGCAAGAAATCCAGTCTAGCATTTCATATGATTCTATCCATGAAGTTATTTCATATTCTTCTGCCTGAAACTCCCCTTGAGTTTCTATTTTCCCATCAGATATCAAAGACACAGTGGTTGGATCTTTATGTTCACTCTCTGTTATTCCAATGGTACAACTGACAAAGTTTGTGTGCTTAGTGATTTTTGGACAGCATAGTGGAAGTGGAATCGCCCGGGAAGCAGCACAGTGAAATAGAGAGCGTGCAGCCATTTTCACATGTTCGAACTCATCTTGCCAAAAGCTTACTAGAAGCTATTGAAAGAGGAGGGGGGGGGGGGGGGGGGGATCATCCAATCAAAAAATAGTGAAAAAAACATTAATAAGCAGGTATGAATAATTCTTTCCATATCTATCCACAGATTCTCTATCAATGATATCAGCCATCAGGTGTAAATTCCAACATGATGCAATGTACACAGCGTGGACGACCCACAGCTGAATGATCTAAAAAACTGTAATGAATACATAAACTACACAACCCAATGCTGGATGATGTAAGAAACTCTCTAAAGAGTGAATTTTGCTCAAGAAGATTTTACATATTGCATTGTTTGGATTCAAAGCATTTTATACATTACACAACAAGCTTTTATTGATTTTTTTCTCTTTTTGTGTTTCATTTATTGGTGTCTGTTTGTGGGGGGCCCCGAAGAAAGAACAGCTTAGTGGAAACTTTATTAAGAAAACAGAATTACTACCTTGTTGAGTATTCTGTTTGGCAGAATTTATAAATCATTTATAAATGGTCGAACTTCATTTTCAAACATACATTCCAATGGACATACAAGTACTATCCACTTATCCACCTATCATTTCTATTTATTTATAAATTCTTCCCAAGCAGAGGCTAATACGTATAATGATAGAGAAGAAAATATTTATTTACTATACATGTAGGCATTGTATACAGAAGGAAGATTTTTTCTTTTCTTTTCTCTAATCATGACAACAATCAACGGTGGATTAAAGTAAATCTCGAGACATTTCAGTAATACACCGATCAAATTCTTCCAGAATTTAATGATTTCACAGGAAAAGAATGGTTAGAACCAACTAAAGCTGATCATCAACGAGATGAGAAATAGAGAATAACCAAAATCAAATACATGATGTGTTTACCTGAAGCAAAGGGGGCTTTATATCTGGGATCTTCTCGGCAAATTTCCTTGTATAAAATGCAGCTAAAGCACTGTAGATAAGAGGCATTACATAAATAGCCCAATTACTAGATGAAAATGGATTAAAGTTTGGAAGTAAAAGGTGCAAGAACCTTGCTTGTATTCATGAGCCTCAAACGCATTTTTGAATCGAGCATATTAATAAACTCATTATGAAAGATCTTTTTTAAGGAGTGAAACAATCCTTATGAAGGTGAATGTGAACCCTAAGAAATTGTGTAGACCCTATAATAAGCCACCAGACAACTTTTGAGCAAAAGAATGGACTCAGCTACTCAATACATTCACCTGTGCAGCCAATTCCAAATTTACCTCAAACATAAGAACAATACAGGACATAAGGTCAAATTGAACTGTAACATTTTCAATACAATTTCATAAAGTTCAAAACTATCATACCTGCTGGCTGATGAACAGGAGTGGGATAAGCTAATCAAGTGCTGGGCAAGGGATACCATAGTTAGTGATCTCATTGCGGAGTACACTGGTGATGATTTCCATAGCTGTGATAATAATATATTATGTCTAAATACAAATTGAAAAAATCAAGAACAACGCCAAACTCAATAAATTGATCAAAGTACCTCAAGAGTCGACGTCGAACCTGGAAATGTCAGTGTCAGAGATCCCCTGTCTCCGATCAACCCAGAAGCTACAATAAAAGAATCTGGTCTCTTTAGCCTCATTTCAGTAACTAACAAGTTGTCAAGCTCATGATCCACATTCCACAAGTGCAAAAATGACAAGCTAAATTGAAGTAGGCCTTCCTCAAGCAAGCGAACCCACTCATGATGTTCTATTGTAGGAACCGAAGTCCGATCTAAGACAGAAATACTTTGCCGACTCACATTATAGGTGTTGTGCACCTCATATCCCAGTTCCTTCAAAGGAGCACTATCTCTCATATGGGCATCATCTTTGGGTGCATCAGTTCCAGCTTCTTTCAGATGAGTTTTCTCTCCAATATTACAGCCACCTTTGAACAACTCAGGCTTTGAACAAAGAGACATCAAAGAAGTGAGATCAAAACACAAAGTGGCAATGCCAGGAAAAGGGCAAGAGCTTTTAATTAGGTGCTTGGCACTTTGGAAGACTGACAACGTGGGTTGAACTGATTTTGCAGCAGTTCCTTTTCTAGCATTAGATGCTGCTGATGTAGTGGGTTCAATTCTGCTTGTAGTAACAGGGGAGATGTTTTGTGAAGAACTTGCATGTCCGGAATATTTTGAATAAGACTCTGAAAACTTTGTTTCCTCGGTTATTGGAAAATGTAAAGAGGAAGCTGAAGTATTTACATTCATCACAATGCCAGAAGGTTCATTTTTGTTGATAACCATACAGAAATGATCAAACATAGAATGAGCAGCAGCTCCACGAAGCACTCGCTCCCTAGCACCTGTCTTTACATCCCAAATGTATAGCATGTCAAGTGAATCTGATGTTTCTAAAGACTTAGGGCAGAAACAGGCCACATATCCTCTTATGCCATCCCACATGACTTTTGCAGGATAGGACGGGTGTCCAGGAAACATTCTCTCAACCCGCAAAGTCTCAAGTGAAGCAAGGGTAACAGAGGAGTCATCGCCAACAGTGAGAAAGCAGTCACTCCATGGGCGCGCCGTTCGATTTGGGGGAAGAATTATTTGGCGTACTGGAGCTACATGTTGATGCATTACCATAATAGGATTACAAGTGTCAAGATCCCATACACGAACTGTGCAATCAATGCTTCCTGACAATAGAACATGATTCAGGCTGCATCCCCCAGATCTACTCATCATAGGATGAGATGCTAAACATAGTACTGCTCCTGTGTGCCCTGAGAGAGATTGTTTGGGCGCACGTGCATCTGCTTCCTGAGATGGACTTTCACCATTTAAATCCAATCTTGTGAAAAACATATTGAAACGTATCACTTCAATATCACCATTGAAGAAGCCATACACAATGGCACACGGTGCAAGGTAGGAATCAGATATGACCATTGAAGATGATACTGGCTGTCCTTCTTGGTGAGTACCATATCTCCAATTGCTTGTGCATGCTTTCTCTACGTCGCTTGAAGAAAGAGAACTTCGTAAGGTGGTCATGTCATCATTCAGACTTATTTCGTTTTGGCCAGCATTGATGTTTGGACCCTTAATTTCACATGAACTGGAACTCATATCCCACACATCAAATAGACTGCCTTCACCAAGCTTTTCACACTTCGGACAGAGCTTCCCATAATCACCCTGATGCTGAGGCAATTGCCAGAGAGTAACATGAGGTTTCCAGAGTGAAGGTTCCTCACTGGAAAAGCAAATTGATTCAATGCGCAGCAGATACTTCTTGAAAGGAATAAATAAAATGGATAATTTCAAATCGGGAGGATACAATGCGGCAGGGATGGCAGCTAGACGCTCAAACATGAACATATTACATGAGTATGATATCCTGTATATAACAGCTGAACCTCTGTCATTCCATGCAGCAAATTCCTCCATAAAATCATAATTGGAATTCCAAGACTTAACTCTCATATTGGCTTCATCATCTCCTAGAAACATACCACCCATTACATGCAACTTGTCTTCAAGACAAAGTTGGTCATCTAAAAAAGAAATCTTGCCAAAAATTGTACCATCATCCACCAGCTTGAACGTGCAATATGTTCTATATACAAGTGCTATCACCCGCCCACGTTTTGCAAATGTCACTAGGGGTCCCTTTTCTTTTGACCCATCTAGACAATCCATCAATTCCAAATGAGCCAAATCTTCTGGTGTGCCAGATAAGTTGTCCCCCTTCGAGTCAAATTTCTTCATTATAGGTAGATATTGTACCTTACCAAATGAATCAATCATCATCACTGACCATTTTTCCATCTCTCCAATGGGCACAACTATTGTCATAGACTTCAAAGGTCCAATAGATAAATTCCCATGAAAAACTGTCTGGACAATTGTTAGAGTGTATGAGTCCACAATTAGAACTGTATACTTAGATGGTTTTCCCTGTTGCGATTCTTTGTCCACCGAAGTCTCAGACTCTCCAAGAGGATATTCATAGTCACCAAAACAGCAGGCTATACATACATATCTAACATTTTCAGGCAATGGTTGGAGCATGGAAGGACTACCCACCCAAGGAGGCAGTTTTCTTCTACGTCTACAGTGTCCCATGGCTCTGCTCCAAACGCACAATACACCATCAGTGCATGCACTAATTAATGCACCATAGTCAACTGAGTTAGAGTTTGATAGCACATTACTCGGGTAATCTAACTTGCCATTTCCCGCACTTGCAGCAGGAAAGCAGACCCCTAGATCAGCTATGGGAGCAGCATGACCGCACAACATAGCAATTGGTTTTATTTCCTGATCAGTAAAAGATTAATTAATCAAATGTCCGTGACTCCATGCGGACAACACGAACCTCCAGAAAACGAAATTGGACCCAAAAAAAAATATAATTGCAAACTTCATCTAGTTAACTAATGTTGACACTATTAAACGCGCAATGTACAATGAATTTAAGTATACAGCATTCAATATATGTGCACAGGGCATATTGTGCAGATACCAACTTACATAACTAAAAAACTGAATTAAGTATACAGCATTCAATATATATATATACACATCTATTTACGCTAGTTTCGATGAAAAAAGTTTGAATTCTCTATAAATTTTAATTTTGTTTACCTGTTTACCGTGGGAGGAAATAAGGTTCCACCAGATGACGGAGCCATCGGATCCGCCGGTGTAGAGTGTCGGCGGCTGATCAAGTACGGCGGCAGCGGTGACTCTGTGAACCGGCGGCGAGGTGGACCATATGCAAGCCACCGATTTACACTTCATTACATATATGAAATTAGGAAGAAGATTTCGATAAATTGGGACTTATGGAGAAGGATCGAAACTGGAAGTTGAAAACGAATTTCGAGTTGTTCTTCTCGAACTAACGATTTTTAAGATGTTACAACGCTTTTAGTTAAAATTATTTTATGCTCAGTAATAGGGTGTGCCCAAACAAATCCTTGACACGTGTTGCCCTATTTTAAGCCTTTTGACTCTTATATATTAATTTCAAAATATATTTTTCTCTATCTTATTTTTAATTATATATTTTTTAATTAAATAATATTACATTTAAATTCGAAAATAAAATATATTACACGTAAATTCGAAAATATTCATTATTTTTTATTTACACATTCTTCATCTAAATATTATTTCAAAATACATTTTAGACAAAAAAATGAAGTTCAAACAGACGCTTAATATTATTCTAATTAATTCTAAATAATAAAATAAATAATTCACATTTTGAAATTTATGAAATTTTTGTTACATACTATTTAAATCTTCAACAAAAATATAATTCTAAATAGTAATTAATTACATACTTCAAACAGTGTATTGGATAAATTCATAAAAATTATCCATTATTCAGATAAGGTGTGCCAAAGGCATTCTAGAATCCCATACATCAGAACACGCGCTTTCACGGGGGTATTAAAGTCCATTCATTACCCTGAGAAACGATACAGTATTCCGCATCCTGTTTCCATTATTAAAACCTCGTGGAAACTTCAAGCACATAGACTTATTTACTAACACGTGGTGGATTTCCAATGGCTATATCTACGGACTTCCTAAGGGATTATCGCAGGTGAAAGTAGCCCAGTTGGATAAAATCCATGTGACCCAAATGTATTCAGAGGGATCACGCGTACGCCACCCACACTGAAATATACCCCACCGACGACACTACTCAGTAAAAATCATCACAAGTCACCAAACCTTAAGCAAGTCTCATTTTAACCACACATTTTTAAAATTCAAATTCAGAGTGTGTTTGATACACATTAAAATGGAAGAAATGCATTTTTTTTTGTAATGTGATTATGAATATGTGGTTGAAAAAAAGGAAACGTTATTGATGTGATGAAAAATGTGTAGTTGAAAATGAGTAAAAAAATGAAAATGAAAATGTGACTCAAACAGGGGCTAATATTTCATTCTATGATTGGCTCATGTTCATAAACTTTTTTGTAAACACTCAATTCAATTTTTATTCGTATACTTTGAGGGATCTAAAAGTACAATTCACTTATCAAGAACTCATTTTTATTAATTTATAATTTAAATCATTTTTCAACAATTTTCAAACATGCAACAATAAGGATTTATCAGAGAAATTAGAGCTTGTTTGGGAATGATTAAAATCAGATTAAAATTGAAAATATAGCCGTTGGAGTTGACTTTTATTAGACGGGTGGGACCAATAACGACTATATTTTCAATTTTAATTGGATTTTAATCATTCCCAAACAAGCTCTTAACATATTTTCTTACACGATATAAGGATTTTCTTACAATAATACAATAAATACTAATGAGACTCATTAAATGTTTAGTTGTGTAATAACCATATAACTTGTTATTATGACAAAATCATTATAACTTGTTGAGTTTGCACTATTGCCCAATCCACCACAAATAATGTCAAAAGGAGTCGACTAAAAAACTCTTTTTCTACATAAAAAATGACGTTAAATTCGTGATGGAATTCTATTAGTGACCAAACTCAAAAATAGGGTAACCACGTTAGAATGAAAAAAGAAGTTCAGTGACTAAAATTAACTTCCAATGAAAGTTGGGTGACCTGCTGTGTTTGTAACCCAGTCAACTCATTGTCTTCGTTTCCCGAAAACTATAAATACTCTCCCATTCTGCCCCTTAATTTTTTGCCCTAGACCCTCTCTCATCAGCCGCAACCACCTGAATTCCCCGATTTACCCCTCGAATCCTCTTCAACCTCCTCCATACCCGCGGCTATTCCGTCATTTCGGTGCCGACTTAGCTCAATCATTTCAACTCAGCTGAATCTTGATATGAATTGTTGAAAAATTGGGGGTTTTTTTTTTTTTTTGTGTATTGTTGAGTTGAGATGAGATTACGAAATTTTGTTTGGTTGAATTTGTGCGCGGGTTTTGCGCGGTGGTGTTATTTGAGGTGAATGGAAGCGGCAGTGGAGGTGGTTCAGCCGGCGGCGGTGGCAAAGCTGATGGGATCGATTGAGGGTTTTGGTGGTGCTAGCGGTGATGTGGTCGACGAAGCTGAGGGTCCGCAACCGGAGATTTCCAGCAGTTTTGGTGTCCGAAAAGGTGGTTGCTTGAAAATAGGTTGTCGATTTTTTAGAGTATTTGTATTGTTGGGTTTCTTTTAATGTGTATCTATGATCATAATTAAATGTGTTTTCTTGTGTATTATCCGATATTAGTTCTTTTTTTCTTTTCGTTTTTTAATTATTATTATTATTATTATTATTATTATTTCTTTTCTGTTTCTAGAAGATGGCTTTTGAAGTTCGGGTATTCCCTTTATTTTTTAAAAGTTTGGTAAATATTATAATTTTCTTATTATTTTTTTTCTTTTCTTTCTTTTACCTTATTATTTTATTTATAAAAAAAAAAAGGGTTCTTCAGCTGTACTTGTGCGTATAGTGGAAATGTTGCTAGATGATGGATTTCATTTTACCTTGCTAATTAATGTTTTAAATTGATTGCACTGTTGTATTCTGAATCTCTATTTATTGTTTCGAGTTTTATTCCATACTTAATGAGACATTGGATGATTCACGAAGCATGATACTTTGAGATAAACTTTGAAAATAGGTTTAGCATTTCTTAGTTTTTCATTAGACTAGTGATTTTAACTCCAGTTTATGATTACAATATGGTGCTTATATTGTAAGTTTATCATTGAAGAAAACTGAAGACAACTGTCAAGTGTAGAATTTTTGTCATGCTAATGGTTGTATAGGCACCGAGAAAGTTGCTTGAAGATGGTATTCACATCACTGTATTAGTATGGTAAGGTTTTAACTTTGACGACATCTTTCTGGAGAAACTGTAACGCATTTAAAAATTTGGGAGCTAAGAACTAGTACTAGAAGGAACTGAAATAGAAGTAGCCTTTTTTTCATCATGCCCTTTATGTTGTTCGTCAGGTCAAGATTAACTGAAATTTATGACATAAGAGTCCTGTAACCTTTTATATTTCTTGTTCTTTTTCCGAGCTTCATCTTCCATAATGTTGAAATGTTTTAGCTTCTATTTACTGTTATTTAATGTGAAAATTGTGACAAGAAAAGATGAAGATATGCATGAGCAATGAGTGAGCTGTTGACTTTTTCTGGTTTCCCGTGTCGGTATCATCTCACTCTTCTTGGAACTTAAAACTGCAGAATTTTAATAAAAATTGTAGTGGATAAAACCTTATTTCCTTGAAGATTTTGCTTAAATAATTTCACTTTTTTTAGAGGAGAACGGGTAGTATTTAGATTCATGGGGTGGCTACCTTTAAATGCCAATGATTGTATCTCACGAATGGTTTGACATTGTCTACTGGGGACCATGATGTAGCTCATTTTAATTCTTTTTCTGTTCCTTTCCTTTCATTTTTGTTCTCTTGATTTTCTCATCTTTAGATGTTTGTTGATATAGAAATTGCCTTTATTACTTTTGAAATTGTGTGTAATGCTTTTCTTTGAACGCATTGTTTTCGTGGAAGCAATATAGGTAAACCATCCAAAGCCTACCAATCCATATAAGATTGTACGCTAACATTTGTAACTCATGGTTTCCCAAAATATGATTATGTCAATGAAATTCCTGCAGTTAATGCATCTACTACAGTTCTTTGGACCAAGATGCCTGATTCTGAACTTCATAGGCAGGCCAGCCCAGTTTCAAGTTTTCCCAATGATGACACCCTGAAAGACTGTGAGTTTAGGAACATAACTTCTCTTTCATTGAAGTCAGAGCCAGAGGATAAACTTTTGTTACGGAAATCAGGGAAAATATCAAGAAATAACAGTGGGTTCACTAAGAGATCCCGAATGGCACGGATAGAAGTTTCGACGTGTAAAACTGGATTAGTAAATGTAAATGGGATTTCTACTGAGCTCACATCATATCCTTCAAGCTGTATTATTACAGGTATTACATGTCAAATAATATTTTGGATAGATAAAACTATCTTATTAATTTCCCAGGGAAAGAAATATTCATTTTTTTTCTTTTCAATTTCTATCTTGCATATTTATAACATTTTTCAGGTTCAACATTCTTAAGTCATTCATGTGGTGATGTGCGACAGAGTCTTGAGCTTTTTGTTTTACGTCCAGTCATAGCTGCATTTTCAGTTTTCTTAATACAACGCGTTCAAATCTGCACGCATTTGTTGCATTTCAACTTTCAACCTAGATTTACATAATCTCTCACTAAATTTAGCGGTTAGTCCTTCAAGTGTCGAAATTCAGCCTGATCTTGAACTATTTGAAGCAAATGCATTTAATATCATTCAACTTCAGGTAAGAAAGCAGTGTGCCTATTTTGCTTGTTTTGAAGCGGATATGCATTTCTCGGATCTCATATCATATATAAAATTTTGTTTGGAACTAATTGCTTAGTAAGAACTGGTAATTTCTACTCATTCACCGGAAATTGATTACAGATGGTAGAGGTGTCAATCCGGGTGATCCGGGCCGGGTCGGCCCGCCAACATATGAGCCCGGTAAAGGCCCGCATGAAAAAAAAGCCCACCCGCTACGGGTTTCGGGCCGGTTCCGGGGTCGGCCCACAAATTTTGGACTACAATCCAGGCCCGCCCGCCCGCTGACCCATCCGGGTCGAGCCCATGTAGGTCACGGGTCGCGGTTTGTTCCAATTTGGCCCGTATGATTGTATAAATAAAATTATAAAAATATAGAATTTTTCATATTTATTTATATCAAAAAATATTTTTTTTGTTAAATGTAAACTAAGAATTGAACAAAATGATAAATTCATATTTATACTATGAAATGTTTACATAGAATTCAAATTTAATGTTACATGAATTATTTATAACTTTGCAAAGTTAAATTTAACTTAATGTTTACATAGAATTCAAATGTAATGTTACATGAATTATTTATAACTGTACAAAGTTAAATTTAACTTAAATAAATAACAACTAAATGCATTTCTAATTACTATTATCAAATATTTATAGCATAAGTACATCCCAACTAGGTTGGCACATACTTTTTTTCAAAATTTTTTAATTTTTTTTTTCACGGGCCAGCGGGTTAACCGCGGCCTGTGAAGGTGCAACCCGCGAAGCCCGCGGGTCACACCTTCTTGACACGTGAACCGTCCACTCGGGTCACAGGTCGGCCCGCGGTCCCGGGTCAATCCGGGCCGGTTTTCACGGGTCTGACCGGCTCGTTCATCTTAACACCTCTAACAGATAGGACCTATTTTTTACTGTTCATCCTCACAAAAGCATTTCATCAAATTCTGTTGCATTCTCTTGAGAGACTGCTAAAGGTGATCACCCTTTAAAGCATTGTCTACGTCGGAATTCTATGTTTGTGGGTAGGGTCTATACTCAACATAAATGCTGAGAAGAAAATGTAAAAGCTCTATCTTGGTATCAGCGAAGGCTTTCCAAATAAAATAGGCAAAAGTCTTGCATTCGAATTTCACATTAAGGGAAGGAAAAATGAAAAACACTGAAGATTGATATCTCCTCCCTTTTCCGCACATCATTGCCATTGTCATTTCCTTTCAGTGAAACTCTCGGAAGAATAACCTACTTCCTAGATCTGGAGTCCTGTTTAGACAGAAGTATCACCATAGATACCTGATGAGTCTAAATCTTATCATCTTTTCGCTTTCATTTCTCTGTCTTTCTCTTTTTAAATTGTTATTATTTCAGGTTTCTTGTGCATGTCAAAAGCAATAATTAGACTTTGTGCAACTGAGAACTGATTTGAATACATCCATTACCCCTGTCCTATATTTGCGTTTTGGTAGCTCCATTCACAAGTTTTGTCTAAATTTTGGGGATTAATTTGGTACTCAAGTCTATTTAATTTGAAACCTTTTATCTTCTCTATCACACTTGATAAAAAACTAAGCGGAGGATTAATTTGAGGGCAATGTGACCGTGCCTACAATGGAAAAATTTATAAACTACAAGTTAAAGGCACGTGCATATTATGAAAAGATAAAATATAAACAATGGAGCCAATAGGTGCTGCTTCCTGTTGCACTCTATTTTCTTTCCATTTAAGACATTAATTTTATAATTTAACAGTTCATCATCGGAAATATCGTTAAAAATATTTGAAAGGTTAAATTTGTTGGTTGAAGGTTTAAAATGTAAGAGAGAGGATTTTTAAGCATCTACTATACCCGGAATGTCGATTTTATTGCTATTGCTTAGGATACCATTTTTTTTAACATCAGAATTCTCATTGAATTTTACTTTCTAGTAAGGGGTCTCAAATGTCTCTTTTAATCATTAAAGTCAGATTGTTGACCCGAGTCTGCTTGATTTGAGTTCTACTAATGCTTAATAGTTCCTTGAAAACTTGAGAGCTTAAAGTAACGAGCTTAAAGTAACTTCAAGTGTAGTGTTCTGCCAAATGAATCAAATCTGTTGCTCATGCTTAGTTGTCATCAAATATCATTATAAGAAATTAAAGTTTTGCATTTTCATCAGCTTTGGCTCCAGGTTTCTTAATTTTAGATTCTGGCAATCTGCTTTCGTTTATGAAAGCATTTGTTGTTATTAACAATGATGTATCCTGTCCATAAGTTGGTAAGTACAAGTTCGAATAATGCTAGATATAGCTAAAAAACATTACATTGGTGCACTTTCAACTTAGCTGGAGTTCATAGCAATGATATGTTGCGGGAAAAAAGAACATTTTGTAGCATGCTAGTGATTCAGGCATTAAAACCTGTTTGACTTGTGTATTGTTGTGTTTTGGAATGCTAGAAACTCTCTCGGCTTATGCACTTATATTATTTTTATTCCCATTCCTGTCATAGAGAAAACTCAAGTGGCCAAGCAAAAGAACTGTTCAAATGGCAAGCGTGGGGATAAAAGAAATAGGATGGTTTCCAAGAGTAGATGTGATTCATTGTCTCTGAAGAATGGGTTGGCTAGCTTCAATTCAGCTGCTGGAGGCAACAACTTTTTTGGTAATTAGCGGCTAAGCTTTAGCATTTTTCTTCTTGGGATTTTCATTTCAATGAACATGCTAATAGATTATTTATTTTTAGCCATTCTTATAAAAGTTTCAAGCGTTATCACCGTAACAATTAATGTGAATAACTGGAATAGTAAATATGGGGAATCCTTCGCAATGTGGTTTGATAGAATCCGATTCTTAATCTTGATGAAGATCGTCTTTCGAAGAAATTGAAAATAAGTCAACTATCATTCATTGAAGTAATCATGTACGATACAAAGCAAGACACAACGAGCTAATGCTTATACCCAATACATTTGGAGTTGACCCTAAATCCATTTTCCCTTATATGTTTCAAATATATGACTGTTTGACAAATTGAAAAGAAATTTGCATGCAAAGAATCTCATGTAACCCCACAGCCCGAAATGAAAAAATCAACTGAAAGAGAACTAGAGAAATAACTATCAAGCGAATTGTTCCCAAAATATGCGTTTATTCATGCCAAAGCATCCTGCTAGAGAGAAATTGATTTTCCAACCAACATCTCTTTCTGTGGATTCCCAAATTTATCATCCAAGCAAGCAGCCAGCATGTAATCAAGAGAGGAACAGATCCAAGAGGCATTCAAAATAAGCATTCTCATTTTTTACCTAGGTTATGAATGAGTATGTCAACATTGTCAGTTTCAATTAAGTTTCCATTTTATTTATTTATTTATTTATTGTTATCTTATTTTTCATGATTTAGAACTTGAGTTGAGCTTTTAAAATATTATTGGTGCCATATAGTGCATCAGATGTCTGCCCTGTCCGTCCCTCAAAAGAAAATGCCATTCTTGTAAGATTCAAAATTTCTCTCCCTTACTGCAATGGACGGAGATAACTTTCTGAATTGTTCTGGTTAAAGAGTTCTTTTCTTATTGTACGGAAATGATGGATATAGTCCACAATATTTCTGGTGGCAGTTGGATTTCACAAATTATCTTATCATCAAATGGCCTAGAGTCATTTAACTGATAGAATGAGGCCCCATTGACGGTTGAAGCAATTAAGCGAACTTTTTCAACGAATTATCAGGAAATCATGTTAAAGCATATCTTTTGTCGCAAAAAATAATAATAATAATAATCTGCCTTTCAACTGAAACTTCTCCACGTGTATCTACAGTATCTCTTTTTTATTAAAGAGGTTGTTGTGTATCATTCTTTTTGGGGTTCTGGAACTGGTTCTAGTTATGAGAGATAAATGTTGTCGTGAACTCAGTTGGGTAAACTGCATTGATTGGTAGATTCTCATTTCGCGGTAGAAATTGTTATATTCTTAATAACTCAAAACTTGTCTAGTCAGTTTCTTCCATTTAGTATTCACCTTTCCAGCATAATTTTAACATGAGGCATCATGTCTAGATATTGCAATATTTTATTGGGAGAATATATAGTTGAAAATGAGTTTTGAGACAATGGGGCTCAAACAAGGGCACCATAGCACGTTTTCATTTTGGGGACTTCATGCATCAATTTATGTTCTTAAGTGGATTTATTAGCAGCAAGTTACAAAAATTTTGGTAACAATGCTAAGATTTTAATTCCCATGCTCAATCTTAAATACGATTGTGGAAGTTTTCTTGTTTTTGATTTGAGGCAGCCTGAAATTGTTCTGATGTGGTGTTCTATTGACTATCCTCACATAATATAGAGTATGAATCTGATTTTTTCAGCTAATGACAGTTTCAGGTTTCTGGCTCAAGGATATAATAACATTTAGTGGATAGTTTTTTCACGTCTAGAATGGCATTTTCTTTTGTTTGCATAGTCTGTAACGTGTTCCTTTTCTATCAGTAATAGAAAATTATGCAGTCTGATTTACGTGTATTTGTGTGTGTGTTATAGTGGTTGATCTGGAGCTTTAAGATTTTAAGCAGTTAATATTTGTTTGAAGACTATTTGTGAAATGAGTGATCTGACTACGGACAATTTATTCAGGTGTATATGGTTTAAAACCTGATGCTTTTGATATCACGAAACATGTCGATGAGCTGTCTTTGAATGAGCTCCTTGATGGCAGTTATAACTGCCCTAGTATTACCAAAGACGGGGGAAAGACAGCTGCAAATTCGAATGATAATCTTTTGAATTCAGTAAGAAATGCCTGTTCTGTCCTTAGGCTCCAAAAGGCGGTTCTTGCCCAGAAATGTGCTGAAAATGACAACAGTAACAGTTCAACAGGATTGCTGATTGCTGGCTCTACAGCTAGCCAATCTGATGGTGATAAAGAAGATTCCTGTGCTGCAGATTTGACATCCTCTGACAAGGTTAGTTTGAACTCTTGATATACGTGGAACTACGCTTAGCTGATGAGGAGCACCTAAAGATGGGGTAATAATAAATGGATAACCAAGGTTATGCAGAACAATAGAACCATAATCTTGTTGATCAACTTGACTCTCAATTAATTGTTTGGCAGGATTTCTTATACTTTACAGTCTGCCGATATTCCTGTTTATGCCTAGTATTACAGCCTATTTGTTTCTGCTCTATGCTTCACAATCCATAGGTAAAAAGGTTGTAGGATAATTTTTTAACTGCACTGAGGCTGAATTCCTTGAGTTTTCATGAATTCTCATCATTGAATATTCTTTGACTTCATATACTGCAAGCATCATTTGTAAGTGATCTTTGCCAAAACCTTATGTACATCTTCATTACGGGATAAGCATCAAATGTAAAGCTATTTTGCTATCATTGTGATGTTGTTTGAGTAATGCCCATAAGAATCAGTGGCATATTCATATGTCGTGGAGCATAGAACATCAAATGTGCTGGTATTATTGCTGGCATTAAGATAGTGTTTGAGCAGTAATGCCTAGAATATACGTAAGAAGCCAGTGGCATACTCATGCACTTTGAAGGATTAACATTTCTAGGGCAGAAAGTCCTGTCCAACACGTATTGGGCACCTACAGTCCGCAGATACTCCTGAAGGTGGCGTCATGTATTCCATACAGATATTCCCATGTGTCCTTTACCTACTCTTTTTCAAAAGTTGTGTGTCGACGTGTCCATGTCCCACATCCGTGTCTGTGCATCCTAGCTCAAAAGGTATAAAGTTTTTAATTGCTTTTAACATTTTGAATAACCAATTGGCTGTAGATTGTTTATAAAGGTTTAGGGATCTTGCTGCAAGATTATAACGGTAGCAATTATTGTTGTTGGCATTATTTGATCTTTTGACAGTGCATACAACATGCCTAAGAACCCGGTTAAATACTTGTATGCAAAAATAACTTCTAATTGGTCTCGAAATTTTGAGTAATTAATTAATTGAGCTTCTTGCAAAGGTTCAGGAATCTTGTGAAGAGAAGATCAAAACATCCACTTTAACTGTCGATTCCCCACTATATAATCCAAAAGATGTCTTAGAGCGCCTTGCACTTCCTCCACCAAAGGATTTACATTCTTTACTTCTTGATGCTACCAAGCCTTCTTCAAGAAACAATCCTGATCCCCGTTTAGGCAAGTCAGTTTGTCACAGGACTGGCTTACCACCTTTTCCATGGTCACATACTTTCTCGGGGCACAATAAATCAGTTACTGATGCAGCTAAAATGTCCTCCAGTCGGACCATATGCCAAGGTAGATGGGTAATAGTAAACAATATTTCCTCTATTCAAGAAGGTTCTGCTGGTTACCTCGAGGGCTTGGAATCATTCACATACAATCACAGTTTAGTTCCTACAGTAAATCTCAAGTCGGGACCTCCAGAAAATGAAGTTGCTCAAATTACGTCCTCTGAACGGGTTTTATACATGTCTGAAGCATGCTCAAGTTCCAAGGTTTTTCCAGGTAAATTTTATTCAAGGTCTGGTTGCAATTAGTTGACATCCAATTTTGAATTTCAATATGTTCACTTATATTGTTTGCTTTTTCTTCACAATAGACAACCTTTTTTAGGGATTTGTTTCAGATAAATATGTTGAACCAAACCAGAAGTGGAATCATCAAACGAAGTCGTGAACAGTGTATTACCATCATAATATGCGTATACCATGCTTGGCTAAGCTTAAAAAGTTTACTTACACAAATTTAAAATTAAATAAGTTTTAGAATATAGAAGTTTTTTTTATTGGTCAAAAGCATTTTGATTGTAATGTTAGATGAGCATGTTTGGGTGTTGTTTAATTTATACACACTTTTAGTCAAACCTACTTTTTACTCGCATATTTTGTCGAATCCACAAGTACTATTCATTTATTCACCACTCATATATATTTATTTATAATCATCTCCAAACACACGCTTACTTTCATAGTAACATTTGTTTACATAAAGAAAAAAGTAACTTTTTTAACTAATTTTTTTATTGGTCAAAGTTGGATATTATTTATGTATTTTGAATCTTGACGTGAAGGTAACATTTTGTTTAACCGAAGAAAAAAGTTTACTTATTAACTTTTTAAATAATTTTTTTATTAGTAATCTTGAGTGGTTGCTCAACTGGTCAGGCCTTGGGTTTGCTCCCCAGTGGTCACCAGTTCGAGTCTCCTCAGGGCCACTGAGGTGAGTAACCGGCCGTAAACTTCAGGGCCCCGTGGGATTAGTCGAGGTGCGCGCAAGCTGGCCCAGACATCCACGGTTATTAAAAAATAATAATAATAATAATAATAATAATTTTTTTATTAGTCAAAGTTGGAAACATTTACGTAAGAGTTACTTTCAAATTGGCCTTTTTTACTTAAAGTAAGAAAAAATAAGTTCTCCAAATATGTTTGAAAATAAAAAGTTGCTTAGAATTATCTTTTACTTCTTTATAAGATCTAGCCAAACATGACTCATTTTTATGTGACCAACTGTTGGAATAGCTGAGTTTCTATTGTCATAACTGAATGTTTTAGATTCTTGAACTGATTGGCGAAAACATTTTTATTCTTTTTTCTATTTGTCATATATTCAGCAGTGACTGATGAGCACCCTCCATCACACCTTGCTGCTGCTCAAATGCTGTGTGAGATGGCAACTCATTCCTTGAAGCAAAATCCATGTGGAGTGACTAAATTACTGAAGAAGCCTTCCCAAATGTCCATGAAAACTTGCAAGTTGAAATCTGTCAAATCTGAAAAATTATTTGCGGCACCAAAACCAAAGACGGGACTCAACAATTTGGTCAAAGTCAAAGGTCCTGATGACGTGTTTCCCTCGAAGAAGCTTAGGCTCTCGGCGGATGTAAAGAATGAGTATATTGGTCATCATACCATGTCTGGAAGCAAAGAACAATTAAACTGGTCTGCACTCCGGTCCATCAAATCCTCTCCTAGCAAACTATTTAGGAAGTAAGCTGCAGAAACAAAAAATTTCAGTCCCAACTTTGTAAAGAAATTCACCACTCTCTCGGGTCGTGGACAAACCTAGTAGAGTAGTAGAGGAAGGTGGCCCCACCGAAGTGGAATTGGGCAGATGGCAAGATGGAATGCTCAAATACTGTTAATTCATAAAGTTGTTGCTATTACAGTTAATATTAAACTGTTAGGTTTGTATATATTGTCACATGTGGGGTAGTATGATTTGATGTCACTTGATGGGATTTAGGTTTTAATGTTGTAACATTACTTGTAACGAGGAATTTATTGCCTTGCCTTGCCTTGTGTAGATCATTTGATGAGGCAAATGGAAGATTGTATATTCGTAATTGTTCTCTGGTATAAAATTCCCAGTTCATATATTAAATGATTCGAATCATCATGCAAATAAA
The DNA here is from genome assembly GCA_903798405.1 of Fraxinus platypoda. Taxonomy (NCBI): domain Eukaryota; kingdom Viridiplantae; phylum Streptophyta; class Magnoliopsida; order Lamiales; family Oleaceae; genus Fraxinus; species Fraxinus platypoda. The sequence goes on from CAIGRT010129222.1 coordinate 24,543, forward strand.
AATGCTTTTAACAATCAAACGAAACACGTTCCCATAGAGATCAATTGAACAAAATATCGGATAACTAGAGATAAATGGATGAACTATGGTATGGCTGTATACTATGAAGGATATAATTTATGTTACTAACAATGAGGTCTTTATTCTATGTTTTCCGAATTTGGTAACACGCAAGGAAAATTTGTAATTAATATAAATAATAATGTCGCTATGCTGTTCATATTAGTTCAAAAGAAATTTAAAGGGAAAATTAGGCCCCATACTTTAAAAAGTAACTCAATTAGATTAATACCCTAAACTTATTAAACATCAGGTAGACCCGTATTAATTACGTCCTAGATTGAAACAAAATCCCAAAATCCTAAAATCTTCGAATTGAGAACAGAGACCATAAACACTGTGCAAGCCACTACAACCGTTGCAACAACGCCGTTGCAACAACGCTAATGGCATTGCGCCGAATATTGGGACTCATCAATCCCAGCTATAGAAGTGTCAAGTGAGACAATGATATCCAATTGTTCTAGATTCTTCACAAAAGCCCTCTTCGTCAACACCAAACCCAATTTACTCACATACCCAGCCTTCTCCCTCTCTCGGAATCTCTCGATTCATCTTCATCAGGTTCATGCAACGGCTTCTGAATCTGCCTCCTCTTCACCTTTCAAGAAAATCCAGATTCAGAGAGACGACACGGTGAGACTAGAAATCTCATTTGCTTGTTCGTGCCTCTACGCGTATGTATTTAATTGCTTTATCTTTGTTTTCCCCATTTTTTCATTTCCTTCCTGTTTTCTCAGTTGGGTGGGAAGAGATGATATTTTTTTTATTTGTAAGTACTATAAAGTGTTAGATTTTGATGAACAGAGAAATGATGATTTTGCTTTTTGACTGAAAAGTTGAATTGTGATCAAATTAATGCTAATCATACGTTTGAAATTGTGATTTTGCTTTTGTTTCTTTTCTAAGTTATCTTTTTCTTTTTGTCTGGGGGAAATATTAAGCAGGCATTTGATGCCTATGTGATTGGGAAAGAAGATGATCTTGGGATTGTTGTGCTTCAGGAATGGTGGGGTGTTGATTTTGAGATCAAGAACCATGCTATTGAAGCACATTCGAATTGCACATGGATTTCATTTACAAACTGATACGACAACAATAATCCAATTTTTAATCTGATACTACATGAAAGATGTGTGGCTTACTAATGTAAGTATAAAGATATGTGTTATAAGATTAAGCAAAAAAATAATAAATAAAATAAAATAGAAAAGTGGATGTAATATATGATAATTGTTTGTTGAAGTAAATAAATCTTGCACTTATTATCTTGGCATTGAACTTTTTGGTCTTGCAGAATATAGAACTAAAAGTTACATAAGCCATCTAGCGTGCATTTTGAGTTCATTCAGTATGTTCTCCTCTCCTAACAGACGTGTAAAACTTAAGATTGTTACTTTTGTTACTGTTAAATGCTTCCATTGCTTATCTCTGAAAATCATGGAGCTATCTTCTAACGTTGCCTTCTTAGGTGCATCTTCTAACGTTGTTGTGTTAGTATATGAGCATTGAGCAGCACTCTGGTCACCTTGAACACGAGTAGTATTCCGTGCAAATTTTTTTATTTATTATGCTTATTTATAAGGTTAGTTTCTTGGTACTTTTATTCAAGAACAAGATATAAATGACAACCCAGAAGAGTAATTGCTTCTTGTAATCCCCAAGTTACAACAACTATGAATTGCTCTGGATATGGATTATGATTTTTGAGTAATTTTACTAATAATTTTATAACTTGTGTAGAGTTCAGAACTCAAGTCACAGAGCCTAATTGCATCAGACGTGTTCGTGTGCGAGAAATGGAGAGAGATGGACCTGGATGAGGTTGGTCTACTTGGTTCTGCATTTCGTGTGAAAAACAGCACAAAGTTGAAGCTCTGAAGCTTGAAAGAACAAGTTACAGACTTGATTAAGAATGTTTCTGATGGATTTATGCACAACAGCACCTGTATATATAATGTTTCTGATTATGCTTATTAAAACTTCCATTTGTTTGTGAACTTAGTTGGATGTTGTGCCAAGGTTGAGAGTGTTTTGCTTGATTTCACTTGTTAGGCATAGGCTCACCTGGGCTTAACTTCTAGTCATATATCTCGGTGATTATCATTGTGCTCGTAATATGCACACACGAACCTGGGTNAAAACTTCCATTTGTTTGTGAACTTAGTTGGATGTTGTGCCAAGGTTGAGAGTGTTTTGCTTGATTTCACTTGTTAGGCATAGGCTCACCTGGGCTTAACTTCTAGTCATATATCTCGGTGATTATCATTGTGCTCGTAATATGCACACACGAACCTGGGTGTACGCAATATAGCCCAAATATTCACACATCTTTTCTGAATTCTCATTGGCAATATTTTCTAAAATATTGGCTTCACTCGTTTCAGGATGAACTATGAATATAAATAAAATGATATAATT
>CAIGRT010129242.1:0-14154 GCA_903798405.1 Fraxinus platypoda
TCCTAACTCTAAGTGACCCATTGAGCTATTTTTCAAATATTTAATGCGGTTATTTGGTTTTAATCGACATAGAGATATATTAGGTGAACCAATCAATTATGGTTAATTTCGCTCGAGAGAGACAATTAACTAAAATTGGAACATCGAGTCTAAAATCGTAAATAAGTAATTTATTAATTGGTCTGGGTGAAATTTATTAGGCGATGGTTGCGAAACCATGAATCCAACCATGTTTTCCTCCAAAATTCTCAAGTGTTTATATTTTCTTATTTTGTAGAGTTTTAGTTTATTTTTCCTTATTTTCTAAAATATAATCTTATTGTGTGTTTGTTTTTATTGTTAAAATTAAATTGATTAAAGTTGCGTAATCGAAAGTAAACATTCATCGAGAGATCGACAACTCGGACTTAATAAGTCCACTTTATTACTTGAACGCGACCCGTGCATTTGCGGTTTGCACTTTTATAGCGAACAGCTTGTATAAATATCTGGTAATAAATTGCCAATATGGTCACAAACCAAGTCTATTTTCAGTTCACTAGTCTTGTTTGTAACTCGATAATACATTTTTTCATGTACATGCACGTGCATTTAGACATTGGAATGGATTGTGTACTGGAAAAGGCTTCACAAAATGCAGTAGTGATCTTCAGTAAGAGTTCATGTTGCATGTGGCATGCTATCAAGAGGCTATTTCACGAGCAGGGCGTAAATCCGATGGTTTATGAACTAGACAAGACATAAACGGAAGGGAAATGGAGCACGCTCTTATGCAGCTGCAGGGGTGTGATCCATCAGTTCCAGCTGCGTTTATTGGGAGCAAATTTGTGGGTTCTGCTAAAAACATACTCTTCTCGTTAATGGATCTCTGAAAACAATGCTCAAAAGTCAAAGATGCTGTGGCTTTGATAGGTGATAATTGTTCGAGCTTCGGCTCAAAGAATGCCAACTTATATTGGAACTTCTGTTTGTACAATACTTTTAGACTAATTGATAAATGAGTTGGATTAATAGCATTTTGTGACATTGAGCGTGATTACTAAATATATCAATGGCAAATGGCCATTATGTTATATGCTGGAGATAAACATTTTATAAGATCAAATCTTTAGGTACACTGTCCACTGTGGGAGAGTCGCAGTATTCAACTGCATCAGCTGCTGCTAAGATCTAAAGGAATTGGTGTGTTATTAACATATTTAACATCAGTTCGACTAAAACAAAAACAAATCTGAAGTCCCTGAGAATTGTACAAGCGGGAATAATTTCTGATGTTCCCGGCAGTGACTTCCACAGATTGGGACTTAATCCGTCCACAACTACGTTGAACAGTCTTATATAAAAGTGATTGTTTCCTCATGGGCAGTCTGGTTTCATTTTTTATCAAGTTCTAACACGTGTATAATTTTCATAATGAGTGACAGTGAGACTTGAACTTAGACCTCTGCTCCTGCTGTGTAATATTATGTTAAAATACCTCCTCGAAAACTTAAAACTGTTACATAATGGGACAAATTTATTCAATTAAAATTTGTCTTTTGACATTGTAATGTCGCTTTAAGTGTAAGCAATAGCTTCAAGTATCGGGTAGCATATATAGTTTGAGGCTGTGTACTAAACTTGACAAGACTTCTGTTGTCATATACTAGTCAAGTTAACTTCGTTTCCTTCACTTGCTAATTTATTGCCGCTTGCATTGTTGGCCTAGTTCTTGTCCAATATTCTCACGAATCATCCTATATATTACACTTTAGGGTCAATTATCAACGAGACAACAAAAGGGGGAATGGTGATTTTGAAGCAATAGCATCGGGCTCTAATACCCCTTATTTACATCATTGTCATCATTAAAAGAGAGACAGGTCATAGAAAACACTGTGTGAAACTTTTTTCCTTGTAAGTGAATTACTACATTGGTGGAAAAGGACATGGTTTTATATTAAGGCTAATCTCTACAAATCTTACGTGTTCTTGTATATCTATTTTTTCTGCGATTTTGTTGCTCTCGGTGTTATAGAATTAGTATTTCTAATTCTCAACAGTAGTGAAATTGAGTTTTGCGGCAGCAAGTTGGGATGACACAAGCGGGAGAAAGAATGTCAATGGTTTACACTCATGTGGTGGATATATAGGAATGTTATATAAACTCATTTTATTTTAGGCATCGATGAAATTGCTTATGTACAATGAGTCAATGACTTTATAAAATATTCTTTTATTCTTAAAAAGGACAATTGAAAAAGAAAGATGAAGTACGGATTAGTTTCATTTATCTGCTAGTGGATAAGAGAACAGAATTTTCAGTTTGGCAAGTATTCTTTACCCATGATTTCTTCTTTTCATTTACATAAAGCTTTAGTTAAGTATCTATCTCAATGATCTCAGTCTAACATGTATTGTGAACATTAAGAGCCTCTGATTTTGCTCAGTTCTGATGGACTTGTAATGAATGGACAGACATTGGAGTTTATCTTCAATGTCCTAAAGTATTTCCGACGTGTTTCAATCTAAAAATGAAGAAAGATTTGTTAGAAATCACTGGTTGGGTTTATCCAACCAAGAAATACCAAGGATTGATGCAAGTTTGTCCACATCCTCCATCTAAAATATTAGATTCTCAACTATCATCGTCTTCCAATATCGAAGTTGACATTTCCAACCACACACCTTCATGTAATCACAAGATAGAGCATAACACGTATTATTTATATCCATATGAAAATATGATGAAAATCAGGTCACTACATCATGCTATATGTGAATATGCTTTAAGTAGTGTCTGGTTTATCTAAATAGCCTTAAAGATTCCAGTCATAACTAGAAATAATATGCAATGAACTTCAAGGGTCATTTCAAACAAGGGGTCATTTATTTGAGAATATATCCAAAACTCAGAAAGAATCTTCATTGTTTTTAATATCTTTTTCTTATGAAAAGTTAAAGAAAAGTTCAAATAAGCATCCAACACCTTCACTTGCCTCTATAAATACAAGTTAACAAGACATACCATATCACAAACCAAGTCACATACAGACAAATCTTCATTAATTTGTTCAAGAAAATCTTTTTTCTTTTCCCATCAAATTAACACCCTTTTTAACTACTTCACTGCATTTGATGGATCGTATAGTGAAACTGGCTTCACAAAAAGCTGTGGTGATCTTCAGTAAAAGTACATGTTGCATGTGCCATGCTATCAAGAGATTGTTTTATGAGCAAGGTGTGAGTCCTATGATCCACGAGCTAGACGAGGATTCAAGAGGAAAAGAAATGGAGTGGGCTCTGATGAGGTTAGGATGCAGTACTGCTGTCCCGGCTGTGTTTATCGGAGGAGAATTTGTGGGCTCTACTAATACTATTATGACTCTGCATCTCAATGGTTCACTTAAGAAGTTGTTGAAAGATGCTGGAGCATTATGGCTCTAATTACAAATGGAAGACATGTTATGAACTAAATGAGGAAACTAAACACGTGAGTTTCCACACTTTTTCCCATTTTCCTAGGGGCGGTTTAGTACATATGTCGTACTATATGAAGGTTGTCTGTATATAGAGCCTGTCTTTTACACTAATTCAGTTACATTGACAAGCAATTCAGTACAGCCTTTCTGTTTTTCCTTCTTTTGTTTTTTCCTTTTTCCATAGCCAGCAGTAAAAGATCTTTATGTTTGAATTACAATTATAATGCAATCAACTATTTTTATATAATCAATTCTGAATTTTGGAGTCCAAGAACGACGCAAAGATATGAAAAATCCAATACCAGCAAAAACATTAGTACATTACTTCTCCTAAAACAAATAAATCTGAAAATCCCAGAGAAACACCAGCTGAGATTAATTTATGATGATGCTGGCATTGACTTTCATAAATTTTGACAGTATATGCCCATTACTGAGTTGAACCATCGTGTTTAAAAATCAATTTTTTCATCGAAGGGTACTAGACTTGAACAAAGGACATTTGTTTGCACTAATATATATCAAGTTAAAGTACCCCATCAGAGATCTAAACCTGTCAGAGTTATTCATTTAAATTTTGCCTTTGTTTTCAACAATGTACTATTACTTTGACTATATGGATATCGTTGAAACCATTAAACTAAATGTAATGGATAAATGTGACTTCTCTCTAATAGCTTAAATATGGTTAACAAACTTAAAATCACAATGATTTCTGTCTTTTTTACTCTGTGAGGTTCCAAAATAAGCAGATATCGACTTATAATTTTCAGTTAATTTCGAAGACGGATGCATATAAAATTCAAATAAAATGTACATGACAAAAAGGACATTGAGGTGGCACTAGTGGGGGAATGAATGTCAATGTTTTATACTATTTGATGGATATATAGGAATGTTGTGATAACTAGTATTATTACAGGAATCAATTGGATTGCTTATGTACATTGACTTCACAGATTATTCTTTATTCTTAAACAGGAAACTTGAAAAAGAAAAGATGAAGAACATCTTAAATTCTCAGTTTCTGATTAAACAATATTGCTTTTTCGGATTTTCTTTTCAAATATGTTAATATACCCCCTCACATGTAGGTCAGTTTCATTTGTTCATCAAAGCGATGAGAGCTGAACTCAACAAATTTTATGTTAAAGTACCTTATCATAAAAGCTTAAGGTATGAGAGAGGAAAATTTTATTTATATTTTAAATTTTGCATTTGCTTTCAAAATTGTATTTTCATTTTCACTGTGGATTTAGTTGAAAACATGATCTAAATGAAGACACGCGAGTCCTCTCTACTAGCTTAAAGAGGGTTAACAAATACTTACGCAAATAAAATCACAAATATATCTCTTCAACTTTTGTTTCTGGTAAGCAATGACTTCATATTTTGGATAGCATGGTTATTTTGAAGCTGTTAACTAACTTAAAATCACAATGATTCTCTTTCTATAAGTGTTTATTACTCTTAGCGAGGTTCCAAAATATGCAAATATTGACCTGAATTTCAGTTAATTTCGAAGACGAGCATATACAATTTACAAGAGAAAAATGACATAGGGATTGCACAAGTGGTAGATAGAATGTCAATGTTTTACACTCATTTGTTGGATATATAGGAATTTTATGGCAACTCATATTATTGAAAGAATAAATGGGATTGCTCAAGTACAATGACTTTACAGATTATTCTTTTATTATCATTGTTGGGCAAATTATTGTCAAACGACATCCTAGGTGATGATATTAAATTGATATAATTTTATCAGTCGGCATCGACCGATTGACTGAACTAGAATATCGACCCCCTCAATGAAATGACCCAACCTTAAAATTATTGGGGCCATTGGAAGCAGTCTATTTAATAAGAGTTGCGCCTGTTCCCTTACTTCTTGGACGGCTTATTTAGTGTTGACCCACTTATCATTCACTTGGCCACTTACCGGTTTTGGGCTTGGCCTAATACTATACCTAATGTTGTCTTATATATGCTGCCCCCTTTTGCTTGGTTACATACGATGTGTATTATTGCTTCTCATTCCTTGGGGAAAAATGACTGCTTCTTTCTCTTGCTTCATGGCTATTGTTTTTCTCCTTCTCCCCTGTCTTTGTAGCTACAATAATACCTTCATCATTGTGTCCTTTTGTAGTTAATACTAAAGCAACAAAAAGTGCGAATAGTCATAGGATTTGGGTCGTTGCTTTTGAGGGTGTTGATTTTATGGGATTCATATTGAACCCGGAAAATGTCATTGGTGATCAAATCTTCCGCTACAATCTGATATCAGAGTTTGTTGGTGCAATTTTCAATCCAAAATCCGATCAAAAAAAGTCTAGATCGAATTTTTCCCAAACTGACTAAACCTACAATCCCCATTTCTGGCCAAACCAAGAGGCTTTAACATAGGCTGGAACCATGCTATGCAGGTGGAGGCGCACTGGGTGTGTGGCATGTGAAGTTGATAGCAATCGGTGGCGACGACGATGGCGCGTGGGAATTCCGATGGTGGCGCATGGTGGCTCGTCTGATAGTTTTTGGAGGAGCTTTTCTTCAGGCAGAATTTTTCTAACGTGATTTCTAACGATTTGGTGGTGTTAGTTTTCTGTTTTAGTAAATTTGGATGGTTTTGCCCCTAGTCGCTCGGCTTGCGGTTATCAATTGATCGCGTAGTTACATTTGCTGAAACTTTAAGGTGAATAGTGGTGGCCCTAAAGCAGCAGATTTTCATCTCTCGATATTTACAGACCTTCAGATGTAGTCCGCTATGGTAAATTGGTTTATCCCATTTAAATTTCAGTATTAGTACGTCATCGTGTGGGGGTGACAATAAGATTGAAGTTGTCGGGTGGAGTAACCATTGCTTGTGCTAGAAATTAGGAATTACTTGCTCTTACATGATTGAAGTATTTATTTGATAAAATCAATTTATTATCTTTGTGATATAATTGTCGTGTGTGTCACAGTGTAATACTTGTATTGTGTGTGAAACTGTTTGGTTGGCATACCTCGTTATTACATCGTTAAATTCCATTAGAATACTTAGACTTTACTCGTTTGAACATTCCCTTGATATACAGTGTATATTGTCTTTGACCCTAGGACTACTTTGTGTGGTTTAATTGTGATTATGTGTATTTTTTGATTTATTATTAAAACAACAACTCACAATTTTGATTTGGGAAATTCTAACGAAAAATGTGATTTTTCAATTTGGCAACAAAAATGAGAGGTATTTTGGTTCAACAAAATGTTTCAAAAGCCATCGAAGGTAATTTTTCTACTGATTTTTCAAAAAAATAAAACGAAGAAGCTGATGAGCTTGCTTACACTTCAATCATTTTACACTTGTTCGACGCTATTTTGAAAAAGTGGATAAACTTAAAACCACTATAGAAATTTGAAAAAAAAATGGAGGACTTGTATTTGCTCAAATCTACTTCAAAAAAGTTTTACTTGAACGTTTTTTCAGCTTTAAAATGGACCATTCAAAAGATCTTTACGATAATTTAGATATGTTTAACAAACTTGTTCGAGATATTGTTAACTGTGAAATGGCAACTACTCCAACAAAAAGAACAAGGTCCAACCACAAAATGTTACCAAAATATCAATAAATATAGAAAAACACAATCGAAGGCTCGAAGTTCCAAGTCAACAACTTTGCGACCAATTTCTTCCGCCATATTACTACATGATCCAATCGAATTGCATTTACGTCCATATTCGCTTACAGAAATCTATGAATTTCAGTGTAAATATCCTGCGTGCCTTTGAGTTATTTACCACCAGAGAGCAAATGGTCCATTGGATGAGCGCGTGGCTCCCTTCGTACTGGAACGACATCAATATCGTTTTGTGTCTGGGAATGAAGTCTATGTCATTATGCGAAGCAGTAGTTATATTTTCTCGTAAGGACCTAAATATCGTTTAATTGGTCCAGAACGATATCAATATCCTAGCATGTATGATATTTAAACTTTAAAATTTCAAGCGTATTAAAATATGTAAACTTCAATTCAATTTAACTATCCCAAACAAATAAAACAAAAGAACTACATAACACCGTCAAACATCAAACAAAATAACAAAAAACAATCTATTGCTCGAAGTCCTATGCCAACAACTCTGCAGCCAATTTTTTTCGCCATATCAGTACACAATCCAAACGAATTGCATTTACATCCGTCTTTGTTTGCATAAATTCTATGTACTTCAAAATGAATATCCCGCAGTAAGATCTACAAAATCGTTGTGAAGTTACGTTAGTTCTCAACACTAAAATAATACAGTTCCTAACAAATATAATATTTGTCATCACTTGTGACATGAAAATTTTATCAGCAAAGGTATAACCTCCTGCAGGGGAAGAATCTTTGGCAGTATATATTATAAAATTAAGAGTGAATATTCCATGCATTACTTCAACAAGTAGTTTTGTTATTGTACCACGTGAACACTGGATTCCATTCCAAGGTAATTAATGAAGGGATAGAGTATGATTATACCATACAATGTACTTGTAAAATTGTCTTTATACCGTATAAATTCAGAAATTCTCGAAATCTACAAGGTGCCAAATAGTAAAATAGGCACTGAAAACATTTACTTCCATTCACATCATGTTAGGTAAGTAACAAATGTACCACATTCAATATTTCCCAACCCTTTACCGTTCATTGCATGACAAAACAAAGTAGAAGCACAAATCCGTCTTTCCACATGACGGAGACAAACAAACTTTTGATTATAATGCACAGTTTCCCCACCATAATAGACAAATGGCAACAATAACTTCCATAACCACTGGCAAAATAGAAAAATCGGCACATTAATCTTCAAGACAGATGGGTGACAAGGTTATTAAATAAAACAAAATCAGAATATTCAAATACAATCTTCTAAATCAGTTGTAATTTTACAACTTCATTTAACCCAACTATTTTCATCACGTTTGGAGAGTGTTTATAAACGATTTAAATTATAAATACAAAAAAATGAATAGTGAATAAGTGGATAGTGCTTGTAAATCTCAAGTTTGACCAATTATAAAAAGTTTATAAACATTAGTCAAACATATGTAAAGAATGTAACACTTTTATAAAAAGAACATTTGCTATGAAATCAAATCAATCAAATACACAAAAGTGAACAAGATATTTAGTAATCGAACAAAACATCAGTCATTCCACTAAACCCAATTTATCCACTGCTCGAGAGCTCAAATTTTCACAAAATAACTTTAGCAAGCAATACAATCAATCAAAAAATAATAAAAATCATCTTATGGATCCAGATGAAATGTCCTTCCATTTTTGACAATTGATATCCTTTGTGAGAAAATCCAGAATAAGCATGGATAAAATGAATATTAAAATTTTTTGATGTCCACACATCCAGATGCAATGATGCTACATGTACACCATGCTTACACTCCCCTCACATGTGAGGGGCCCACAAATTTTTTATTCATGGTGAGGTATAGCATGGTGTACAACCATCATTTTCCATTAGAATAATATCTAGAGTTTTGCAGAGTCTCATTTCCTATAAACTTAACATTTCAAAATCCAAAAAACTTACATTGATTTAACCGAATGTATGGATTTCTGTGAACTTTAATATTCAAAATCCTAGATGGGAACTCATCGTGGGTTTGGAAAAGAAGAATACAAATTTTGAACCTCAAAATTCTCCATCAACTATCGCCACCTTGGTAGATATCAATGTCTTCGTTCAATTCAAAATCTTCCACAATCGTCGCCCTCACAAAAAGGAGAAGATATGATTTTTGATGTCAAAGAGAAAACGAGTTTTGGGAATTTGAAGAAGAAGACAATTTTTGGGAATTTGAAGGAGAAGAAGGTTTTCAATTTTAATTTGGGAAAAAATATGATTTTTGACGTGAATGAAAGACCCAATTCATTCTTCAATTGGGTTTTACAAGAAAGGTTAAAATGGTCTTTTCATACTTTTAAATAATTAAATTTTATTTTATTTTAGAGAATTTAGTTGAAGGCCATTTACACAAAGAATAATGCTAGTGGTAGATCGGGCCTCACATGGGTCCATGTGAGGTGATGTAATGCTTGCTATATCTAGCATTTTCCTTACACAAATGGGGTGGCCGTTCTAACTCATTCCCCTGGTTTCTTTTCTTTTCATTGTCTTTTAGTTTCTTTCTTCTCATCTCCGTTACAGATTTGAGGTAAAGGCATCATCATCAATCAGCTGTCCATTGCAGTCCAAACCCTCTCCCCCTTTTTGCCAAAACCCTTTTCTTCCCCTTCTCCACCCAATCGATCTCCTTTACGATTTTCTCAAAATCAAATTACAAACCTGCATCTGTTGATTTTGGTGCTGGGTCAGTAGCCTTTTTGATCTATGAGCGAAGGGATTGGAATAAATCAATGGCTATGAACGTGATTTCTTGATTTACTCAAGGTATTAGCTTATTTCTTTGATTGTATATCGAAAATAACAATATTTATTTACCCTATGTCAAAGTGAAGCATGTTCATGTGCTTACTGATTAACTGCAATTTCCTGTTCCAAATTCTAATTCAGTACATGATGGTTTGTATTTTTCCTGAAACTTTGATGTTTGAGTATGACGATTGATTTCTTTTTGATTAATCATTGGTTAGATTCTTGAATCTTGACATTTAGGGATGTTTATGCTTTCTAAATGTTTTATTTGATATTATCTTTGTTTCTTTGGGGTACAGAATTTGAGTTTCATTTTATGAACTTGATATATTTCCTTGAAAGTAGCTAATTTGATCCTATTGTGTTTTTTACATAAAATAAAAATAAAAATAAAAATCATTTCTATAAACTAATGACATGTTAAGAAATAAAAAGAAGTCATAATCCTGTTGACTGTTCTTTCTATTACTATATAATCAGCAAACCTGCACTGAGTATAATTCATTTTTTCTCTGTTAACTTTTCCTATGGAAGCTATTTTCAATAAATTTTTCTGAAAAAAATGCCAAAAAAAGACATTTGATCAGAGTATTATGAACTAAATAATATTCTTTTTTTGATAACCGTGGATGTCCGGGCCAGCTTGCGCGCACCTCGACTAATCCCACGGGGCCCTGAACTAAATAATATACTGTGACTTCAAATGAAATTAAGGAAAAATGACTTATAGGGTGAGAAAATAAATTCCTCATAGTTGAATTATTATTGGAGTGATAAAATGCTTGACTCATATTTGTCTGATTAATTAATTTGGCTAGTAGTTGATAGAGAAGGATCCAAGCGCCGCCATTTCCCTGATTTGGACCGCAATAAATTCCGGCATTGATTTATTCCAATCCCTTCGCTATATTAATTTAGCTGAGATCAGAACTCTTTACACTAAAAACTCTCATAACACTAAAAATAGTTGTGCGTTCCTGGTTCCCAAAAAAATTAGAAAGAGAAAACTTGACATAATGGACAGCCTCTTCGACCGTTGTGCTAATGTCAATAGTGCAGTGAATATGTAAACTCTAAACTCAGTTTTGTGGAATTTTAAAATATTCCTTGATTCTAGTGAAGCATTTGTTTGAGTTGATTAGCACGAGTTAAATTTTACCTTTAGGACAAGATTCTCAATCTACCATTTATCCTTTCTCTTCTTCTCTGCCAAATTCGATGAAATCATATTAGAACCATGGTTGGAGCCCTTGAAAATGTATATGGCCTTATTCAAGTCTGGTCAAGATTTTAAGGTACGTACAAAGGCTTTGGGGATCAGTTGCAGAACCCTTACAGGCTTTTGCTTTGCTATTTGATTTCAGAGTGACTGAGCCTTTGGATTCTGAATTTTCCCCTCCATTTAATTCTTGAGAACCATTACAATCATCCTCAGAGCTAAATACTTGAACTCCTTCAATTTTTTCCGCCATTAGTCTCTTCTAGTTCATCGGTGCAATTTTTATTAACATTCTTATTTTTCTTCGTCTGAGCAATCCGCGGTTTATTTCCCGATGCCTGCATTTATTAATTTAATAAATTATTAACAAACATAATATATAATATAAAGTGAGTTGAATTCATTTTACTCAAATTCTAGAAACTCTAGATTTCTTCTTTGGAGAATTTTCCTCTAGTTTCTCTCATGGTATGTGGTAGATTGCTAATGTAGATTTATAGTTTGAAGTTATATTTGGTAATGGTGTTTAATTGAAGCTTGTGGGACTATTGGAGGCCTTTGCAATCAAGAAATAATTGTTTTTCGATCTTGGAATTGACTTTGCAAGTGTAGAAAGCTGTTGATTATGAGAACTTTTTTGTACTTAATTTTTTGTAAGTAGTCCATTTGACTACTCGTTTGCACATTAGAATCATTATTGGTGGGGCTTATTATGATTTAAAGAAGGCATATTATATTTCAATCTTGAAATTGACTTGGGAAGTACAAAAAGCCTGTAAGTATTGGTAGAAAGCTTCTACACAGTCAACTAATTAGAATTATTTTGAGCTTCATTGTTATTGGGAAGCAATTCATTAGTTCTAGACTATCTAGTTTAATTTATGTGATAATGAATCAATGATATCTCATGTGATGTTAATTTATGTGATTGGTTAATGATTAGTAGATTTCCCGACAGTTCAGTTCAATAGAGAAATGGCATAGCGGTGAACTGTCGTTTTCCAACAGTTCACCGCAGTCATTCTCGGCAAATAGAAAAATCTCGACAGATGAACTGTCGAGACCCGACAATTGAGGTCAATTTTTCTCGACACATGACAGTTTCACATGTCGAACATTGGTTCATTCGAATGAGCCTGGTGTTTTTGAGAATCTGTAAAGAAGATATGGTCCAAATGAAATTTATGTGAGCTCATTGGGAATTATGTTCATTAGTTAAATTTGGAAGTGTTTTTCAATTGATTACATTAATTAGCCTTTGCATCTACATGTTTTGAAACCAAGCTAAGCTTATCGGAAAGGAGCAAGCAATGTACGAATTAACATGTACGAATTATTGTGATCCGATCTTTCTTTTTTTGTACATTATTCTTGCAGATGAATTTTGAACTTCCCGTTCCCGAAAATGCGCGCCCAGATCTCTCAAAGGAGTAATTTAAAGTACGTAAAAATTGTGTTGGACAATTTTGATGCTCGACAGAGAGAAGATTTCGGTAACTCATACCTCGGGTTCCTGGCCGATGTACCGACATACAATTCTCGGCCCAGTTAATTCAACGACTAGTGTTCAGATTGATTCGAACTAATAAGACAAAGGAACTATGGTTCAATGTACAAGGGCACCTGATAAGGTTTGGACTGCAAGAGTATGCCACGTCATGGGATTAAAATGTGGGCTCACCCCGGACAGCGATGAGTTGGACAAAAGGAGACTCAAGGACAAATACTTCAAATCCTTGGATAAGTTTCATGTGCCCAATTAGAAAATGCTTTTCTCCCGACCGTCGACGCCCCGAGCTGATCGATGATTCGTTAATATTGTAATTGTTGTTTTCAACTAGATGAAGGAGGCATCGACCCCCAAGGTCCGTGCCCGAAGGAATATGAGTGTTGCCTAGTGAGAAGCAGGATGTGACTGGTAGGTATGTAAAGTATGAGGAATTCAAAAATTTTAAGATTCTATTGTTGTTCACTAGTATACAAACTAGAAATCGATGATATGATTCGTTAATATTGCAAATGTTGTTTTCAACCAGATGGAGGAGACATCAACCCCGAAGTGTCCTGCCCGGAAAACGAGAAAGTCCCCGCAGAATTTCACAGCATGGAAGCGGATGGTAAGTTTTGTATTGGAGAAGTTATACTATGTTGAATTTTTTTTATATACTATAAGAATGTTAAGTTGAAAACTAATGTTGAATATCTTCTCATGATTTAATTGCAGATGGTACAACAATGTTGGATGATGCCATAGAGGAAACAACACTACCCACTTCTAATGCCGTGATCCAACATGAAGGTAAGTTCCCAAAGAAGGATTCATGTTATTGATTTTAGGTACCCGAGCATATAATTAGATGTTTGTAGGCTATGTTATGTTAGTATTTGGCCTTTTTGGATAACTAATTCATCTCATACTACTTGTGCATAGACGATGTCACTGACATACCGGTGAAGACCACCATACCCGTCGAACGGGACGATGCAGTTAACATGAAGAGGCAGCGATTGACATGCCTTCGGTTCCCTGCCTCATTTACCAGGACTCCATACACCGGGGGAATGAGGAAGAGAGTTAAGAATTTATTTCAAATAAATTTGTTTAATAGTATGATGAACACTACTCGTTTTGCAACATGTTGATGTACGGTGGATGTTGATGTATTTGTGATATATCAACTATTAAATTTATCAGACATCGTTAAGTCTGTCATTTCNTTGATGTACGGTGGATGTTGATGTATTTGTGATATATCAACTATTAAATTTATCAGACATCGTTAAGTCTGTCATTTCTTTTGTACGCTACATTCGTTATGTCTTCCATTTCTTATGTCTAACTGTTGAATTTATCAGATATCGTTAAGTCTGTACGTTTAATGTTTCTGCCTAATTCATTATAGAGTAAGTAGATCTTGAAGAATATCTATTTAATTATAGGACATAAGTAGATTTCCCGAAAATTTTTGTTTGAGTAGAGACGTGGCATCATGCTGAACTGTCGTTCCCGACAGTTACTCGCAGTAATTCTCGACAAATGTTGTT
>CAIGRT010129266.1:0-16552 GCA_903798405.1 Fraxinus platypoda
ATGACGAAACAAAATTCTTAATTATGTAAAAAAAATTTGGAAAATCAACTCATCCACTGGGCAACAGAATTTTTAATTCAAAAAAAAATTCGAATCGACTGTTAATAGCTGATTACCTGAGGATGTTGACAACCAGCTGTTAAATACATTGTCATGAAAATATATATGCAGATGAGTTTTTTTCTTGTCCATGCTTAAAAAATTATAGATATGTTAAAAAATTTATCTACATGTTAATTTATGTCGAAATAAGATTTATCGATTAAAAAATATACTAATTTAACGAAAATAAACTTACGTAAACATACTTACCAATTCGAAATGATGGATATAAAAAAATATCTTCTTATTCAACGTTTGATAAATTTCTGAGATTTTGATATTAAAACAGAATGATAGAGTTTTTATCTGTGTTGGAATAAATTGATAAAAAAAGTTAACTGATTTTGAAATTTTAAGTGGAAAATATTTGATTTTTACTTGTAATTAAAATGGTAGTATTGTTTTTTAAAACAAAACAATATTTTGAAATTGTATAACATATTTAAGAATATTTTTGTCTTTTAACATCCAAAAATTATTATGAAAATATGCTGAAAATTCAAAATTAAAATTATGGGCTTGATCAATCCGCTTTTAAAAGTATCCAACGAGACCAGTGTTATAAAATACAAGTTCTACCTTTTGCTAATTTGCTTTCTACACGTGGAATAAGACCAAGAACTCCACAATTAAACTAGAAATTCACATAATTCATGAAACAAAATCAGTACATGAATTGTCCCCACACTCGAGTAGATCATCACAATACTAATAAGTTTTAGCTCAATAAAAGCATGTTTCCCCTTTGTTTCCTTTTAATCGTCTTCCTCTTTTTATCACCCCCATCTGACTTCTGTTAATGTCTCCTCACGTTGTCCAAGAAAAATCCTATGAAAGATTTTAAAAAAAGAAAAAGAAAAAGAAAGAAGAGAGAGAACATAGGAATCATTCAATCCTTTACAAAGTATTGTGCCTCTAGAAGGTTTTATTCAATGCCGCCCCCCCTTTGAAATATTCAAGAATAATGAACCAACTAACACGTTTCTTAATGAAAAGAATGGGTGTCGGTATTGTATATAGTAAATTTATTGTGGAGAATGGAGGGTCAATAAAGAAAGGAGTTAATGTTGTCATCTCTTTGTTTGAAAGAAATATGCGACTTTTGCATTTGTTATACTCGTCAACAATTTCTCTCTCTTTCTGGTCTCTGTTGCTGCCTTTCTTTAACCAGTCCTAGTCCACGCCCGCCATTGCATATATTCATTTGATCATTTCCCTTTTGCTTAAAAATCCAGGTTTAATCACAAATATTTCCTCAAATAAGAAGAAGAAGAAGAAGAGGAATTAGACTGGAAAATCAAGAGGGAAGATATATATAGAGAATTTAAAGATCAGCATGATTGGATGGTTACGTGTAACCCTGGTGGCGGCTGGTTCTGGAATTCTTGTTCTTGTATTTGTCTTGATCATCAAGCGATTCTGTTGTCGACAGAAAGGGCGTAAAAATTCTGTACAGGCTAATGGGGTTAGAGTTGAGAATTTGCAGAATGGAATAGCCAGGCTTCATCAAGCGAGTCTTCATCATGTTGATGGGGATGGAGGCAAGAAAACAAATTATTATGTTTTTCGACGTGGGATTTCTTCTGGAAAGCCTTTTTTTAGCTGGGGTGATCACCCTTCCCTTGTCACTGATGCTGTTGAGAATGGATGGTCAAGATTTTCTTTCACAACTTTCACGTCATCTCCCTCAGTTAAATCTGCCAAGTACCTTTTAGGCGTGTGTGCAACTGGTGATCATGAAAATGAAATTCCTGTCGAAATCGGATGGGAAATTTGTGAAGGATCAGCAGATTTCATGCAGAAAATCAGATTGAATCCCGGGTTGAAGAAACTTAATAACTCAAACATTAATTCTTCAACAGGGGCTATAGCTGTTATCAGAACAGCTTTACCTTTGCCAGGTCCACATTTGGGGAATTCATCTTTCCCACAAGAAGCCTATTTTGAGATCACAATTTTGTCTTCTACAGAAAACAGTCTTAATCTTGCAGACAACAAATCCGAAGACGAGAAGATTAAGCTTATTCGCGAGGATTTTAACGCGAAAATTAGTCCGGATTCTTTACCACAAGTTACAAGTACTAATCATAGTCAGCGCAAGAACAGAAATGAAGAATCGAAGATTGCTATAAAAGATGGAAAAAATGAAGCAATTTTGCTATCTGTTGGGCTAACAGGAGGAGGCCCTCTTCCTCTAAAAGTTCCAGGCAGCTATCCAGGATCAATTGGTTTCAACTCCACTGGTTCTGTCTATCTTGATGGTAAGTTTTTGATCTTTTTTTCATTTTTATTCACAGTAATAAGCATTTACGAATCAAAATATGCACTTAATGTCCGTCGAATTAGTGGGCATTTTGTGTATGGGATAAACAGTCAACGCACCGCCAATCCTTCCACCACTTGCCACTGCAATAGGCATGCTGACTATTCACAGAAAGCAACATTTTACTTTTCAAAATTGTGGAATAGGAATGCATCATCTTATTCCTTTCTTTTTGAGAAATGAGATGGTCCACAATGGCCGACGAACCAGATAATTGCCTAGTTAATAATTATACAATTATAAATGTTGACACAACATTATTTTCTGTGACCTAATGGCTAATACACATAATTTTTCTATATTACAAATAGTTCTCAAAAGTTAGGTATTTGAGATTAATTACTTGATATTAATACAGGAATTAAACTAGTATACGAATCCGAAAACGAAGATTGGGAAAGAGCAGACAGGGTGATAGGCTGCGGGTACAATCCAAGCCAGAAAAGAGTCTTCTTCACAGTTGATTCACAACTTGTACATGAAATCCACTGCAAGTCTGAGGGATTTGCCTTTCCACTTTATCCAACACTGGCAGCAAATACAGATATTATCGTTCTAGTTAATCTTGGACAAAGCCTTTTCAAATATGCACCTGCAAATCTACAAAGAACTCCAAATCCATGTTTCATTGGCCCTATGGCAAATTCTCCTGCCTTGGGATATGAAGATAGCAAGGAGCTTTTTTCTATGGGACGAATCGATTCCTTGTACCTACAACGAAGTGCCACCAGAAGCAACAATAATACAGTAAATAGTATCAAAGCAATGGAATTTGATCAGGAGTCTGAAGGGGATTTGTTTGAAATTGTCTTGGATAGTACTGGAAGATCACCATACACTTATCAATAGTTGGGAAAAATCCTACCACCAGTGAATACATTGCCAAAAAAAAAGAAAAAAGGAAAAACTGCAAGGGAAATTCGATTTTTCGTGTTTGCAGGCATGGAAAGTAGCCTCCCAATTTGTGACAATGTGCAGAAGAAAACAAAAGACAGATTGATTTTCCTACAGGCAGAAATTTTGGTATCATAACTTGCTACCTGCTTCATAATTTTCTTTCCTTTTTTGGTTTGTTATTAGTAAGAAAATTATTTTCCTCTGTAAATAGCAGCAAAATACAAAGCACATTTACTAGTTTGCTGGAAAGTAAATCAGCAATATTTAGAGTATGGGAAGTGTCCTGGGAAACAACTAATGACCAATCAAACTTCTCATAAAGTATTCTATATATGTTGTCTTCCATTGTTCTGCAGCAAAATATGTTCATATTTTACAGAAATTGTGATATTCGGAAGGGTAGGCAGGCTTCTAAATTATGCGCTTCATAAATGTTTAAAAGAACTTCGAGTGAATTTTTTGATTTCATTGATAATAACTGATGCTGTCCGAAAACCAGGTTGCCATTAGGCCTGCTGGAGACGAGCTCCTCTGTTGCTCTGATGACCTGAAAAAGGTGGCTTTCTCATCTATTTTCATTTAGACGATGAAGTTAGAATTTTAAAACAGAAAAGCTAGATATATGTGGAAGTTACAAGGATGGTACGAAAAAAATATGGCTATTTATAGATCGACTCCTAGGGTAACATGTCCAATAGTTTGTTAAGTACAGAGACGTGTCAGGGTACAGATTTCCTTTGGCATACTAACCATTACAGTAATTCTCATGATATTTTTGTACAGCCGTCGAGGGTACAATAGTGGATGCCCATAGTTGAAACTCGACTAACCTAGAGACTACACTGGACTCAATTACATAAGCTGCAACTTTGGAATCAGGTTTAGTTCGACGCTCAACCATTAATTATTAGCTTCGTGCACTAATCGAGATTAATGTAATACAACCCCTTATAAACTATTGCTCAACGCCTTCAACAAATGTGTTAGTTAATAGCCGTATGAGCGATTGGTAACTGGTGTTTATAAGGTGTTCTAAGTCGAGTGGCACATGTAACAAATTTCTACGATTCCAAATACGGAAGAAATAAAAGTAGTTGGCCATCATTCTCAACCTGATGCCGAAACTTTAGTGCTTCAAGAGGGACTAGTCTTCGTAAAGGAGATGGGATTTCAAATTCAATCGGTGGAAAGTGATGCACTTCAACACATCCAGAGTCTAAAAAGAGATGAATAATCTCAGATCAATCTCTATTTGGCCAAGTTTCTCAATATACACAGGGTAAATAAATACAGAGATATAATTCTCCTTGTCGTAGCCCCCTCGTAGTCTTGAATTCAGGGACGGGACTACCATTCCACAAAACGGATATTTTACGCTAAAAAAATCGTAATAGTATGAAATCGTTGACATGGTACTTAAACAAATAAATTAATGAAACGTAGCACAACAAATGTCAGTCCCGGAGAGTCTTGTATTCTGCAGAACATGGAAGCACGAAAACATGTTAATAATTGACAAGCAAGAAAGATTAAGAAGATTCTGGTGAGGTGTCAAATCTGTCTCAGAATAGTCAGTATGCATGAACCTGATCGAGTTTGGTGAACTTCGACACCCCAAAGTAATAAACAACCATCACCAGACATTTAAAGCACGTATTGGGAATCAAATGTTGACCTTCAGAGTAGTATTTAAAACCAAGAACTTGAGATTATTTTATGTAAGATACTTCAAGTGATAAGGTCTCTTCATATGCGACAAGAGAACATCTGCTGTGGGACAAGTTGAATGCAGAGATGAATCTCATACAATAGACGTCGATGGTGGAATCTAATTACAAGAGAACATCAACACATGTATCCACTAATATGATGAAATCATTTTGGTAGGACAGTTGATTTGTAACAATGTTATTGTGTTGCCACATTTGTTAGGATTGTGCGCACATAGTGGGGTTTGAAGGTATATATCACCTCTCAAGGCCTCCCGCTCCCACTCGGGCTCGGGCTCCTGAGATTAGTTTCTTGATCGACCTTATGTAATATCAATTGGCATTTTCTAAAGGAATTGATATCTATCAGCCAGAAGCACTAGGATATTTGACTTGGAGTGACTTAGATACTAGATTATTCCGACCAATTTTATGGGATTGGCTTTATTTAAAATTGGTCGGTATTCTTGAACTCAAATTTTGCCCCAATTTTGATAGAATAATAAACACAAATATTACTAATTAGCGCCATGAGAGCATTTTTGGATTTGCGGCTTGATTGAAGATCCTTAGATTTTCGAATTCAAGAATAGGATTTGGTTTTCGACCACACTTAGCAACCATTATTCCCTCCTTCAAATTAGCATTGCCAACAAAGTAGACAGTATTAATCAAGATTTTAACTTATTTTTTTAACACTATTTTATCTGTTACCATATATTAAACGTACACATACTTGGCACAAAATACAAGAACTTATTCGACTATACTTTGAAACAAATGTTCTTTATTTTCTTATTTTATATCTAACCAAACATGTTATAGGGTTACTGTACTCCTACTACTCAGTATAAAAAAAATTATAACTTTTTGTTCTTATCCAATAATTTCTGATCTTATCCAATTTACCTTACAAAGTAAGCGTTTACCATATATTTGAAGTCTTCAATCAATCACATGAAAAATACAAGTTGGAAATTAACCAAAAATATAGACGCTCCTCACAATGAAGTCATAAGATATTAGCTGCCAATAATCAAATGTAGATCCTAAACATGCCAAGGTTAATTACCTAACATTAGAACAGAGGTTCCTTGTTTTGTACTTGTCAAGTTGTTGCATATGTCTGGTCTTATTCCTCAGATTTCACCCTTGTTTGGACGTAATCATGTTTAGATTAGTGTTTATGCAATATTAATTTACGCATTGAATTTTTTAAGTAGCGCTTTGTGAATCTCTTTACATCTCTATCCTTTTATCACACACAACAGAATTGTCTCCAATAATTGTTGTTTACGTGAACACTGAATTGATATCAGTTGTTCCCAAAAGCAAATGGAATAAGCCATTTTAAAAGAATTTTTTGCCCACCTTGGCAAATGCAGTGTTGCCAATAAATGATTGGGTGAAAAAATGGACCCCTTTTTAAATAATCCAATAGCAGAATGACATGTAGTCACACAATTGAATTTGAAAACAATCATTCTACCCGTACAGATATTTTGTACAGATAGGTTGACATATGCATGTCCCATAACCTATCTGTACAAAAATTCAGTACATGTAGCAGAATTCGAAAACAATTAAGCTTAAAGTTAAAATAAGGTATTTAATCAGTATAGTTCCATTTATTATTCTATGATAATGGTACACATTATAAGATACAACTGAACATTTGCGAGCAACAAGATACCTATTCCAATGGTTGGCAGACCTCGCGCCTCAGACGCTAAGTGTATTCCTCAAATAAAAGGGGATGCATCCTCGAAAGTTGTCATCATATGCATATGCAAAATTACACCACAAACATTGCACGCATTTCAATGTGAGAAAATAGTAAGTACAGGCATTACATTCAAGAACCTAATTGAAGTCAGATTTTGCAACACCAGATTGCATAGTGTTCCTCCTTGCGATGATTGCTAACAAGACCCCCACATTGTAAGCAGACAAAGCTGCTTCCATCTGAGAATGCATCAAGCACAATTTGCTTCCTGCCACTCTCGGAAAGTATAGAAGTTCCCTGAACGTCTGGTTCAATGGATTGAGCAATAACATGGTGCTGAGATGATTCATATTGTGATGGCATGGCCTCTGCAATTGCACATTCGGCAAACAATGAAGCCAGCTCATCAGCAGCAGCACTAGCTTGAACTTTGTTTCTGTAGAGCTCTCGAGCACGGTTAAGAGCTTGAGGAACAGCTTCATCCCCACCTTGTAATCTCATTGCCATCACCACCTGCAAAGTAAATCATACATGGAAATGCTTCAGCCTTCAAGAATAATGCAGCAAGTTGAGCCCCTGTTTGTCTACCATTATTTCAAAAAATTGTTTGCTACAGTAAGATTCTCCACCACACATTCACTCAATAAAATATTCTACACACAAACTAATAAAATTACTTTAAGTTTCAACCACACATTCTCCAAAAAATACTATTCATTACTCTATTTTTCTCCCAATAATGGGAGACAAACCCTGNAACTAATAAAGTTACTTTAAATTTCAACCACACATTCTCCAAAAAAATACTATTCATTACTCTATTTTTCTCCCAATAATGGGAGACAAAACACACCCTGAAATTACGAATTACCGCATTCTTTTTACATCAAGTT
Source organism: Fraxinus platypoda (assembly GCA_903798405.1). Lineage (NCBI taxonomy): Eukaryota > Viridiplantae > Streptophyta > Magnoliopsida > Lamiales > Oleaceae > Fraxinus > Fraxinus platypoda. The sequence continues at coordinate 7,651 of CAIGRT010129266.1, forward strand.
GATATTCCTAATCTTTCAAATATAAAGAACATGTGTTCATAAGTATGTTATTCTGTAAGCACTTGTCACAGAGAATATGAAGAGGCTGAAATGCATGAAAACAAACATAATCCCCCAGTTAAAACCATAAAAAGATGACCAGCAAAACCGAACAAATGCTAGCTTCCTTTTCAAGTTCTGTCAGGAAGATGACTCTATAGTTCCCACTTTAAATAGNGAACAAATGCTAGCTTCCTTTTCAAGTTCTGTCAGGAAGATGACTCTATAGTTCCCACTTTAAATAGCCAGAGACGTTGTAGTAGATTCCACGATGGAAGGATTGATGTTGAAGGGGAGCAAAAGGTGAAAAGGGAACAATATATCAGTAGAAATCAGAATGAACAATGTAAGAATATTTGGATACTTGTGTACTTCTTGGGGGTCTACCACAATTCCTACCCATTGATCCCCAAAATGATGGCCTGGTTGCATTGTGGTCAACTCGAAGCATGAATTACATTCATGAATTTGAGTTTTCGATTTCAAAAACATCTAAAATGCAATATTTGGCTCAACATACTAACATAAAATGGGATGAAATATCACTTCTTAAAATGTTCCAGTCGACAGAAAATTCTTACCTACCTATGGCCGTACTTTGGAAAATGAGAAAAGTTCACTTCATCACTCGGATTTCTTCCATCTCATGGGTTAAGTTTGGATCCTCCTTTTCTCCCAAAAAAGGAAGAAGGATATTCTTCAGTGGATCCATCTAGTTCCAGTCACTTTCCATACAAACATCCTTGACTGGGGCAATAAGAATGACAAAGATCCTAATTGGTACTATATTGAAGAGTCAAAAGGTTAGATATTTGTTCTTAAGAAACGAAGGTCCTACCGCTTTTCTACTTGTCATTTACAAGAGTCTTCTTATATTGATACATTCTCTTCCATTAATAGATAAACTATTAATATAGAATACAAAGTTCTTGAAATTTCCTCCAATTCTTTTTTCTTCTTTTCCCTTGTCTCCCTTGTCCTCTTTTCCCCCTCCCTTCTTCTCTACCTTCTTTATTCTCTATACACTGTCGCATCAGTAATGGAAATCAGGAAGCCACTGCGCAATATGTTTGGCAAAGCTCATTAGTGCATAAGATGGTCAAAATCTATTTTTATACATATTTAGCAAGACCTACAAGTTTTACCTACTTTTTAACCACACATTCTGGGAACCACCACTTATAAGTAAATTTTAGCTCAGTGGAGAATTCATTTGAAAAATAACTCCAACTTTTTAAAAAAAATTGATAATGACTGTAACACGTGTTGCTCCAGTTCATTATATTTATCAACATGTTCCGCCATGTTGATTTGAGACTCGTGGGGGTAATAATTAAATGAAGTTATTATGCAGTAAAATACAGTTGGTATTTTTATCTGCCATATTAACCTCTACTTTCCTACCTATGTAATAAGAATACAACCAGTCTCATTAGATTATGTGATGAATTTAACCATCTACAATACAACATTACTAAAAAATATAATTTTACTATATTTTTGATGGAACCTGACATTTCCATTCAAACATCCACCACCACACCTTTTGAGGGAGACTATTTAATGTTTAATTTACCCTTGGCAATGACATCTTACAGGATCTCAGGAATTGTCGACCATTCAACTTGAGAACAGTCCTCACATAAAAGTTTGAATGCTGTAATTTATATGCTTCTCAATCCTTGTTATCATTAATTGTAGTAAATTCACCAGTCCTGTGCAAACTATTGGATAAACTCTTCTTCTTTGTTATACTATCATCTCTGGACGTTTTCAAAGTTGAGTTGCCATCCTACCCCCTAGCACATTCTGCATTGTTCTTTTTATTGGCAATAGTTTCAGAAACTCATTACCAGCTGTTGTTCAAATGGACTCTCCCTCATCAGATCAGAAACCACCTGCCCAGAACAGTGTGGTTTAATAGGAGCCACTAACAGATCTTATCCAGGATATGAAATGTGACTGTTGTATTATATCAGTTAAGAATAAACTGCAGACTGTTGATGGTGTTAAAAATGTCAATATGGACTTGAGCGATCAAGTTGAAATAGTTCATGTGAGATCGCAAGTAACGATCAATCTTTGCTGAAGCTTTAAAAGAAAATTCGTTCAAAAGCCAGATTAATTTGACAAGCCATGACTTAGGATTTCCTAGTCTCAGTAGTTGCTGAATTTCAAGGTCCAACTATTTTTGTAGTAGTTCGTTTAGATATTTTTTTGTTTTGTATCAACAATGCTAGCTATTAACCTTTTGTGCACTTGGTTTACTTCACAAGGAAACCTTGATCATTCACCTCATCGAATGGCTTATGAACTTCATCAAATCAGTGTGAAGTCAATCTTCTTTTCCACAGATGTTGCCCTACCAAGCCATGAGCCTTGATTTTCTTTCGGCTTTCCTCTCGTATATAGCAGACTGTGACTTGATTTTCAAATCGTGCTCATCTTGGGCTTTGTGCACGCTTGTAATCCAACTTATTAGAAACATTGGACTCGGAAACACAATATTCGTGCATTTTTAACATTCTGCTATCGGGGACCTCATGCAATCAACCAAAACCTTTAAGCCTCACACCTTTAATCATGCAATTTAGAGGCCAGAATCCCATGAACAATAGGATTGCTTTGTTGCCTTATTCACCTGAGAAAAGATAGATCATCGCATATGCAACACAAATCATCTTCATTTCTCTTTCTAACACCTTCTTTCTCCAATGACCAACGATTCCCCCTCTAAAGCCAACACATCTATTCTTCTCACAAGCCTTAGTTTTATTACATTCGCTGTCAACGAAAACTTTGGAGTTTCATATTTCTCGGTAGTACAAAGTACCTCATCCACAAAGAAAATTGAAAAACTTATGTCCCTAAACTATAATTCTCGTTCTCGCTTCATAGTGTTTGTTTTTATTTTTACATTGTCTATTTTTCTTTCACTCATTTACTGGCTAGGTAATAATGTGCTTATACTGATTCAAATTTTGTGTTTTACAATGCATAGGGTATTTAACAGGGAAAATCAAGAGTTACAACTAGGGGAACTTGTAATCCAAATGCAAAGATTGACGACAATTGACACAATTTCAATACAAAAAAGAAGGATCGCATTTTACCATAGAAAATAATAAACGTACACCATAATTATATAACAACAAATTATCAGAATTTTAAAGAATTAACTTAAGTAAGATAACTAAAAATTACCGCTTGAAGAGACTGAGAAGGCTTATTTTGATCGATGAGTTGCCTAGCCATTATCAGCAAATTCCGAACAGCGTCGGTCCGGTCGGCATTTAACGCCACCGGTTGCGGCTGAGCGTTTGCCTCCGTTTCCATCATATCGACGTCCATACCTGTCATGGCATTTTTCAGTTTTCGATTTCAAGCTTTTATTTTTTATTGTCTCTATACATAAATAAGTAGGTTTTAGTTTATATTGCAAATTGAGGAAGACTCTGATTAGAACCAGATACTTCTAGCAAATTCTCTTTGTTCTTTGAATTCCTTCGTAGAATTTTTTTGGGAAAATTTTCAATTATGGTTCCTCAATTTTGATAAATAGTAAACATGAGTCCAAAATTTATATTTTTGGCGTTCAAGCCCTAATACTTTCAATTTCAGTGCACTTTGATCCTTACTAGTGGAGATTGGTAACTTTTTCTGTCAAACAGTCACATTGCACACTTTCTTTTCTTTATTTCTCTTTAATTTGTACACAATCATGTACAAATAACATTACTCAAATAAATAATTGAATAAGCACTTTTTTTTAAAAAATATAAGCACTTCTAGTATAAAATTCCAATGATACCCTTAGACCACAAATACCATCTTATAGATGATACCTAGGGTCTGAAAGACATAGACGTACATTTTTTTGTCATAAATTACAATTTTAATCCCTATACTTTCAAAAGTTACAAACTAAGCCATCTTGATTTTATCACCCACTAACTTCTATGTTTTTTTCATTAATTTCTCTTATAAATTCATAATTGAAATTCAAAAATGAAATAAAAAATAATTTTTTTTTGTGAAATTATACAAAAAAATTCGAAGTTATTGTGATTAATTACAGTGGTCTTGTTTAACAAAATTGAGACATGTTGGCATATTGTGACATTACATAGATAATGTTGAGCTTAGGGCTCGTGTTGCTAGACTTGATCATTATTTCACCAAGCCAGAGAGATGGAGCTACTAAAAGGATGTGTAAGGTTCAAAAAGAATCCTATAGGAAACAAGCACACGGGGTGAATTAAGTTAATTGGACAATTAAACATGAATTTAGATATGATCGAATGCGATGACTAACCACCAAATCCCGGATCAATTTATGGAATGTGTATGAGTCTCTCGATGAATATATATTTGGTCACTGAAGTTTGTAACGATAACGCGGACATAAAAATATATAGTATAATACTGTCTGGCATAGAGCAAAGCAAATTATTGCTATCCACTCATATGCAATCCAAACTTTTCAATTTCTTAATGAAAGTAAGTACATCCACTGACATTCTAAGCCCTCACAAAATTGAGATATTTCATTCTCAGTGGGTTTGTTGAGTTATTTGCTTCGAAGAGCAAGTGAACTTTCCAGTAGTGGGGTTGATGTCAACCACTACAGGTTCTTGGCCTATAAAGTACTGATAGTCCAAAATGATATTGAATCAATTGGCAAACCGCTTTAGTCTCACGTTTCTATTCCTGAAAGTGGACTGTCGTTTTCTTTTCCTGGTGGGGTGGTTGGGGTTATAAAGTCAAGAAAATTTTCCAAGATTGTGTCATGTTCGAATGTTTTCTTATTGTTTCAAATTCCATTAAAGTTGAAGTGAGATAAATTCAGTGTTGGAAAAATGACTTTGTAGGTTTGGTTTTGGCACAATTGGAGTGGCATTCGTCTGTTCATTTTGAAAGATCAAGTTGATTTTTGTTCTCCTACGTGAAAATATTGAAATCATAAATTTACTTGCCAAAAATGATAATCAGGTGTATGAGAAATTAGAGTTCAAAGTGGACCATTGGAAGATGTTTATGTGCTGGAGGAAAAACTATTTTAATTTGTCCCACGTAGAAAAATGAACAAGGCAACGACTTATTTATATATGACTATACTTTGGAAGGGTATAATTATGTGTGGTATAGAGGCTCTTTCCATGTGAGCATGGAGAGATGCAAATCACGGACCAAATTACCACTTTGAACTTGTGTACTTGCACGAATGTCAGATCGATTGACCAAAATTGACCCTCAAAAAGGTTGTAGATAAGCTTCGGTTTGCTAGTTTCTTCCTTTTTTATTTTTTTAATATATATATATAATATTTCATTCTGCAGTTTTGTCTCACTGTTTTCGGCACATTAATCCTCGTACTGTCTAGAAATTAAGGACAAAAAATATAGCAATACTAAGATATATTGAACATTATTAAAATTATTTCTGTTGAAGAGTTACATAATTAAAACTGCACTGTGAAAGTCGGAAAATATTTATGATCCTTACATGACATATGAGCTGAAAATCATTATCACAAGATTGATATGAAATTAAGAAGGTGAAGGGGCCATATCAGCAAGAGCTTATGGAGAAGAGCTGAAGTGAGGAAGCCAACAAGGAATAAAATGATACGTCCCCATGTAGGGACAATATCTTGGGTGCAAGAAGAATATCACGCATTCCACCAATGATCTTTGAAATGGCAACCCCGGAATGCAATTTTTCCTCACGTCGAGTACTCCATTCTTGATCAGTCTCATACAAATTGGCCCAACGTGCGTAAAATAGTTATTGGACAGCGATAAATTTGTCAAACTTCCTACCGCGCATAGAACCTCAGGTACCATCCCATATAACAGATTACCAGCAAAATTAAGAACCTCCAGCTTCTCAAGGCAGCCCAAGGAGAATGGTAATGGACCTGTCAATTTATTGTTCCCAGCATCGAACACCACAGCCTCTTGCAAGAACCCCAATTCATATGGCAAACATCCACTTAAAAAGTTGTTGAGCAGTAAAATTTCTGATAGGGCGGAAAATACTTGGGAAATACTATGTGGGATTGGCCCGAAAAATTTGTTGTTGGCTAAGGTGAGATAAAGAACATGGCTGCTGCCTATGTTGTCAGGGAGCCTGGTCATGAAATTGTTGTTGTTAATGAAAAGTGCATCAAGGTCCTTGGTGAACAACTGCGAGGGTACTGAACCGGTGAAAAGATTGAAACGTATGTCCAAGAAAGATAGGCTATCCATGCCTAAAATGGCAGTTGGGAAAGGCCCTGAAAACAGGTTGTTACTTATGTCGAGCTCGTATAAATAGGGGAGTTTTGCAATGTTTGGAGAGATAATCCCCGAGAATTTGTTGGAGTTGGCGTGGAAGAGGGCTATATCAGGTAGTTGATCGAGGAATCCATCAAGAGTTGGGGCGCTTAATTGGAATCCATTGAAATCAATGGAGGCCAGAGCAATAGCAGATTTGTTGTCTGGAGGACTTTCACAATAAAATCCTCTGTAGTTGCATATATCTGTCCCAATCCAAGATGCAGTGATATTTAGAGGATCCGAGATGATTATGCTTTTGAATTTCTGAATGACAGTATACACCACCGCTAGTCTTTGATCAGCAAAAATCAACTCACTCACTGCTGGAGGGACTGCTGGTATTCCCGCTTCTCCACCACTTCCCTGGCCAGCTGTGCCAACGACAAAACAAACTAGGATTACCCCAATGATCAAAAGTTCAGTTTTCATCGAATTGCTGTTCATTGTCTTCCGTATTGACTTCATCAATTGGAAGGCATTCAAAGAAGAGGTGACAAATGAATTAGCCAAATAGAAAGGAAGCAAGAGAGACATAACAAAGGTGGGAATCATTGTTTTTTTTATAGTCTCAAACTTCTTAGTGCTGCAAAGTTTCCATTATAATTTGCAATGATTTGGTATAGAATGACAGTTTGATGTAGATTAGTACACTTTTTATCAATGTAATTAGTGTATTGTGTTGAAAGCATGCATCATAACCTTAAAATTAAAGTATTAATTAGACCATTTTATACCAGGAAGACTGTGTGCACTGAAAGACTAAATGTAATGAACCAAAATCAGAAATTATTAAAGACCATCAGCAAAGCAATTCAACTAACTTCACTCCTGCACAAACTCCGCTATTCATCTGATTTAGTATATATAAACCATTCAAAAGGAGGGCTTGGATAATCTTTTCGATACTCTTTTGACATATTTTTTGTCGACAAGAATCCAGTTTAATTATTTTTCTACCTCTCTCTCTCTGGTTTCAAGATTGCCTTTATTATATCGGAGGACAGCTAGCATAGTATATGCATAATCAAGGCATCTGGGAGGGACCAGCCGCGGTTTGTGTAAACATTTGAAAATGCACAGCACTAATAAATATATTAACCAACACAAATGACATTTTTGTAGAAAATATGTTTCCAGGATATGCTAGGGCCAATGTTCTTTGTACATAATAATTTTCTTTTTAGAAATCCATTGGGGACCCCTCCACCAATCCATCCATGGTTGTCTAGCATATCGCTGTGATGGCAAACCTGATGAAAATGTCACATTGCTACTCACTGTACCTCAGACGGAGATTTCCATTAAGGACATGATCTACACAAGACTAGCGCAAGTTTCAAACATCAGATCCACTCGATAGATGGTTGAGGATTATAGCCACTAACAATCCTCCATCGTATCTGTTACACCTATAAATTATGTAGCATAGGCTCGACGAAGAGGATCACACATTGGCCTACTTGACTATTTATACTTCAAAGCCCGACCCGCACATGAATGTACGACTCAAACTTGGAGATCTATTGTTACACTTATAAATTACGTAGCATACGCTTGACGAAAAGAATCCTACGTTGGCTGACTTGACTATTTATACTTCAAAGTCCGACCCACACATGAATGTACGACTCAGACATGGAGGACTATTGTTACACCCATATATTACGTGGCATCGATTATTTAATTACAATGGACCTATTTAATCAAGTCGGATATTTTTAGGCCTAAGCTTGGGTCCGGCCCATTAGGCCCCCATGCCCATTTATATTTCCAATATATATGTGATTCATTTCATAATTAAGGTATGTTCTTTAACCCTAACCAAATTCTCTGTTCCTCTCTTGTACTCATATTTCCCTCATCCGGCAGTTGATTTGACCATCGGAGTGCAAATTGTCGTCGGGCCTTTTTTTTTACTGGCGGCCTTTGCCTCCTAACGGGGTATCCGGTGTGCAGTTGATGTCCACGTGGAGGGGACGTGGCAGGGATTTTGTTGGCGCATTTTTTTGGGTCAACAATATCCATTACACTTTTTATTTTTTCCAACACAATTCCAACTAGTTAAGATGGGCTATTCGTCGAGCACTCCACACTTATAAATAGTTAAATACACATATTGACAAATATATGCTTAGATTAAATTAAGTAAAGAAGTCGGCAACAATATAGGGGTTAGAGAGAGAAGCTCTCAAACTCTAGTGTTCTCACTATAGTTGTCCTTTGCATTTGTGAGCTCATAGATTCTTGTTCGATTTCACCTAAACTACTTGGTATTTCGAATTCAGCAAGGCAGATTTTACAAAATCTGACCATTTTCAAAATGTTTGTTTTGAAGATTTCATGTTTGCTTGGAGTCTTATGGTTTCGGCTGTTGGAAATTGGTTTAGAAGATTAAAAATTTTGGTTAAGTGTCAAAACCAAAAACATGGAAAAGTGAATTGGTGTCAACTTCGGCCAAATATTCGAACTCGATCCGATAGTCAAATTATGAATATAAATAGATTAACTTGTTTTACTCATCGAGTAGATCGTCGTGGTATATT
>CAIGRT010129269.1:0-12506 GCA_903798405.1 Fraxinus platypoda
GTTTGTTCTTTTGTTGTCTATTCTGATTATACTTTCTTATATAATATCCTCTTTTAGGTTTTATATATTTTTTCCTAAAATGTGTGAATTTTTTAAATTTTCTATTCTTATACTTTCTTTTAACACTTTTTATTTCAGGATTACATCCCCATTGTGTATGTTTTTCCATATCTTCACAACATATTCTAGTTAATTTTCCTGATTTTTTCAATAGTTGTCCTTGTTGACATATATATGTAAGTCTTGCAAACAAAAAATTTATTCTTGATCCAAGTGTTCTGGGTATTCCTATATTATCACTAACATATTTTTCAAATTCTATTTTAAAGTATATTACTCGTGAGCCTGGTAATTTATTATAATACATATCTTGGTATGCTTCTTGATTTTCATTACTATAAAACTGAATATAATAGTAATTTTTGAATTCACAGATGTATTCTTTAATTTTACACATATCACATATTGTTAAATTTATTAATTTGATTCTAACATCATCTTTTTCTCTTATTGCCTTTCTTTCAGCATTTTTAATCCAATTTTCTACTAAAAATTCATTTGCAACATGTTCTACTAATTTTTTTATACCTTGTCTATCTAATTTTAACATTTCTGTTTCTACATTCCTTTTTATTAATGATTTTGTGTCATTTTTTATTCCTTCTCACCAATTTCTAGTATCTCCTTCAAAAGATGCTATTAAGAATTCTATTATTCTTTCAGTATCTTCCCATGCACCATCTTTATTATATAAAAAGAATAATATCATTGAATCTGCCCAAGTTAATAAGACTTTTTTAGTATCTATTTTACAGTCTAAATCTAACTTTGTTCCTCCATGGTTAATAGGCTCATCATAAATGTCATTTAACTCAAATTTATCTCTATACTTCTTTCCTATAGATGGTTGTCTATCTCTTATCTTATCATAAAATTGTCTATATAGTTTACTATATATGTGTGCATAACTTTCTCCTTCTGGATATGGATCTAGTGTATCTTGTTTAAAGGTTCCTATTGAATTAGGTCCTCCTTTAGTATTTATTAAAACTTGATATTCACTTAAATTTTCTAGACTTAATTGGTCAAAATTTTCTATTAGCAAATCTAATTCTTCATTCATCTTTATTATCTTACTTTTCTTCAATTTTTTATTTTCTTAATGATTTTTCTTTAGCCTTTTCTTCTACTAATATTTTAGGTAAAATATTTTTTCTGAAATCATTATCCATACTTCGTGTTTCTATTACTATGTTTCCTGATTCTATATGTTTTTTCCCTATTCTAGTCATTTCTTTTTCTATAAGCATTTTAACTATTTTCTTTTAATTCTTTAACTTCAAGTTTTAGTATATTTATACTTACTTCTTTTATTTCATTTCTTAAATCTTGCATATCATTTATCAACATTTTTACCAATGTTTTTAGTTCATTCATATGTTCATTCATGTTTTTATAAAGATCCATTCTAAAATTTCTTATTTTTCAGATTTTATTTTTGATTTGGCAAAATATAATAATCTACATTCATTATCCTTTGATTCTTTTATTATTTTATAAAAACTGGATTTAGCATATTCTGTATTTGGAAGTTCTTTTATATTTTTAAAATATCTTGCTTTTATTTTAAAATTTTCTTGCTTTTATTTTAATTTTTGTTTTTCCTGATTTTTTGGTGTTAATAATATATTTTCTATTTGTTGGTGTAATTTATACATATTACTGCAATCTTTTTCAAGTTTTCTTTCAATTTCCATATTTTTCTTTATAATATGGTGGTAAATATATTTTTTCACTATAATATAATATAATTTCTTCATCTTCAAATTCTTTAATAATTTTTTCATATATATATTGTTCTTTCATTGATTCTACCATAAGTCCTTCTAATATTTGTTCTCTTATTTCTATAGGTAGGTCTTTAATTATTATTAATGTTGTTATTTTTAATTTATTAGGAATATGTTCTAGAAATATATAACATCCTCTTTTCTATTAATTGATAATAATTATCTATTTTTTCAATTTTAATTTCCATTGATCTCTATGGCTCTGATACCAAAGTGGGGGTGCTACTATGAGCGAACAAAAATAATAATAATAATAAAAAAATCAAATTAAAGTTCATATTCTCTTATAATTTCTTCAAAGTCTATAAAAGTTTGGCAATTTATATATCTAAATCTATGCTTATGTCATCATCTAACTGTATGGGTATCTTATGATTTTTTATCATCCTTATTTTTCTTTTTTCTATTTTATCTATAAGATCTTGAATATTCATTATCAAAGTTCTGACTCGTCATTTTATAAAATTTTCAGATATATTATTCTTAAAACATTTTAAAACTTCCTGAGATGCATATAATTGATTTGTAAATTCTNTAAGGTTCTGACTGGTCCTTTTATAAAATTTTCTAATATATTATTCTTAAAACGTTTTAAAGCTTCTTGCGATGCATATAATTGATTTCTATATTCTCTTTTAGTTATATTTCATTGAATTCTTTTTCTATCTTATCTTTTTTTTTTTCCTTTATAAACTTCTTAGTTTTATATGGTCCTCTAGGACCCCCTATGTTTTTTCATTGTACATCTATTAATTATCAGACAAAAGTAATATTTAAATTTAAATATTTGAAGGACTTAAAAGAAAACTTATTCATATTATGATAACTTAGTTATAAATTCTATGTTTGGGGTATTTTGAGTAGTTTTTAATATTTGAATTGGTCAAAGGACATTCTAGAAATATGATTGTTTTGAAAGACTATTTATACTTATTTCCCAGGTAGGATGGCTTCAAATTTTTGGGGAAATTTTCACAGTTCATACTCAATCTTTGCAAAATGTAATAAATATAACCTCAACTTTTTGTTAACATGATTTATTTACAACCTTTGAATTACGTTGCAAACCTCGTCATTTCCTCCATTTTGATAGTTAAATAAAATTCGCTCTTCTATTTAAACAAATAAAATTAAAAAATAGTAAAACAACAAAACATAAAAAAAAAAAAAAAAAATTACAAATGAATTTCCAAAAATTTTCAAATGGTAATATAAACTTCGCTAAAAAAGATTATATAAAAAGTCGAAAGTCTACATAGATTATTTTTATTTAATATATTATTTTTCTATTAATATTTTTTTTTAGCACGTCCTATTATTTTCTTAAATATGTTAAGATCATTTTTTAAAAATCTCATTTATAAAAAACTCAATAATTAATCTTAAATTTTCATTTTTAATTATTATCTTGTTACTTATGAAGTTTTAATCATTAATATTTATTTATTTAATTTTATTAAATAATAGTGATATTAAATTGTTTAATAATTACGACAAAAAATCTGATTCCTAGATTCTATCGTAAAATTAGTTGGAATAAAAATAAATTTAAAATTTTGGAATGACGACGTAATTGATCTTATAAATATTCTCTTACATTTAATAATCACCTGGTTTTTATTTTAAATAGTTCATCACTTTCTAAACAAACAAATGCTGACTTATGATATTTAATTACAGAATAAAAACAACTAAAATAATAAATTACGAAAACAAGTGCGGCCAATATGTTTTTATACCCTTATTATTCCATATTAAATATTGGGTTATTCCCCAAGTACATGGGGTGTTTTCACCCATGTTCTAAAATACGCTGTCTAGACGCGACGCGTGGAGAAACGTGTCGAATTCGGATATGCTCGGGAAAATGCGTTTTTTGTTCTAAAAGGCGACGCTCGCACCTAATCCCGCCTAGGCGGCGCATTATGCCGCCTAATTTTATTTTTTATTTTGGTAAAAAATCTATTTTTTTAAAATAAAAATATATTTAATGCCTTAAAAATGCGAAACGCATTATGACACTTATTATTCGCATTGACACGTATAAACTTGTGATTCTTGATTCTCGACTTCGATGCATCGCAACGCATTACGCATTTTAGAACATTAGTTTTCACAGGGGCCTTACCGACCCCTCACTGTAGCCGACCCCACCCCAATGATTATTAAAAAAAATTGAGGCTCTCCCCCCAATGTGAGGTGCCTGGCAAGGGCTTGTGAAAAGGCCACTGTACTTGTAGCACCTCCCTTAAATATTAGTCCATTAAAACTAGTTTTTTTATTAATACAAATTTATTCTCTAAATTATTGAATTCATTAATAAAGTTTTTTAATTGTAAAGTTAAAGATATTTATTAATTGTTAATTATTACTTTTTATTATTTAAAGCATAATCTCATAGCTTCTAAATATTTTTTTAATTTCACAATTTATTATGAAATATGTCTAATTTAAAATTCATTTTCAATTTAAACATCATCAAGTTTAGTTACAAGGCGAGACGGGTCTTTCAAACTCAACCAGATGATTTAGAACATAGACTTAATAGCACAAAATCTTCTACACAGTAGATGATATGCGGAATACCCCATTTACCTACTGAAAATAGTAGAAAATGTCCTTATTTGAAATTCGGAATAGAACCATTTAGGTGTGGAAAATGTGTACCGTTCAATTCCATTAGTTTAATCGTATCAACAGTAAAAATTATCAAAATTAAAAAGGAATAATTACAATTATAATCGTAGATTTTTTTTTTTTTATAAATTATATCCAAATTTTATGTTTGTGCCACCCCACTCCACCCAACCTCACTTCATCTTGTTCCCCATCTTCAATCATACCCATGCCGCCACCTTCAACTACCGATAACTCAGTGCAAAAGCATTTTCCATTTTCCTCTCAACAACGGCGGCTTCTCCCGTTTTCAGATCAAGTCCTATTGAAAACCCTACACTGTCAGCGAAACCCCCTAAAACCCAAATCTGTGAAAATCAACAGCAGCCAAGGGTGCGAAATCCATCATGTTATTCGGCTCTTTCTGTCTCCCTTTAGGTTTTTTGACAAACAAATTTTGACACCATACTCTTTCTATATTTTTTGTTGTCTAGCTATAAAGAGAATTAGGGGTTTTTGTCGAGAGTGAGGGAATTGGAGAATTGTATTGTATATTCTCCCAAGTAATACTAATACACGTGAGCCGCGCTGCTTAGGGTCCCTGAACCCTGATCTCCGCCGCGTACTTGACCTACGGTCACCGTCTTATCCCTCCGTAATGTCTCTTCTCCTCCACAGTCGAGTTGTCCTGCACCATCGCCACCAAGTTCGACCGAGTCGACTCGGAGAAGTCGATCCTGTCGAATTTTTTCACCTCGGGCAATTCAATCTTCAATAAAGGCTTCCTCTCAGTAAATGTTTGTGCTATTGGTATAGCGAGGTCGATAACTGGAGGGTTTGATTGATTTTGCCCCAAGAATACTGTCTCGATTCATTCTGCTTAAGATTCATGAAATAATCAAAAACAGAAACTGAATAGTCAGATTGAGAGCTCGAAAATGATGAATTTATGCTACTAGTTCTGCTGCAACTTTTGATCTCAGCTGTAAAAGAAAGCTCTCTCGGAGAGAACTCTCCGAGAAGATGCAGTCTAATTTGTTCAATTGCTGAAACTTCTGCTGGATTTGCCATCTAATTCAAAACAATAGATAAATAAGGCTTTGAGGTTTTAAATTTCAAAAATCAAGTTTTCATTAAAATTTATTTATAATTTAATTAATTAATTATATATTTTATTAATAAACATATAAAGGTCGCAGATCTAAGCAATTTGGTCACAATTCAAAAATTTTATAGGTCACGGTTTGTTCATCGGTCACAAATTAAAATTTTAAAAGTCACAATTGGTTCATCGGTCACAAATCACAAAATTTATAAGTCACACAACTTATTTTATGGTCACAGAACATCAAATTATATATCACAGATTACTTTTATTGGTCACAAATTATTTTTAGGTCACAAATTAAAATTTTTATTCGTCACAATTTAATTCATTGGTCACGAATCAGAAAATTATAGATCACAGTTTATCGACAAGTGACATATTTTAAAGTTTCTTGGTCACAAATTATCGAAAAATTATAGATCACAGTGGATATGCCCCNATTATTTTTAGGTCACAAATTAAAATTTTTATTCGTCACAATTTAATTCATTGGTCACGAATCAGAAAATTATAGATCACAGTTTATCGACAAGTGACATATTTTAAAGTTTCTTGGTCACAAATTATCGAAAAATTATAGATCACAGTGGATATGCCCCCTGTCACAATACCACCACAACCATTGACACAGTAACAACAAAAAACCACCACAACCATCGTCACCTGCACCACCAAACTAAAAAAACCACCACAGCAGCCAGACCCACCGCCGCTGCAGCCAGACAACCCTAAATCCCCCAACAACACCAAAATCACCACAAACCATCACTACCACCAACATAAGCACCACTATCTCCACCACAAATCCACTATATCTGTAAACCAACACAGCACACACCGCCACCACCACCTCGCACCCCAACACAGCCCACACCGCCATCAACACAGCCTGCCATCAACGCACACCACCACCTCGCACCAAATCCAACCACAACCACACACATAACCAAAACAGATGCTGCTAGAACAACCACCACAACCACACATCACCAACACCTCGCCCGATCTAAAAGGCAGGAGAAAGTGCAGCAACAAGTATTCATGGTGAGGGGTCTAGGAAAGTAGAAAGCCAATGTTGACAGCTGAAATGCTAGTGTTTCAAGGTAATAATCTGACTGATTCCTTTTTTAGAGAGGGGACGATTCTGCAGTGGTGATGATGCGACGCGTCGGTGGGATGGTGGCGGCGGGGATAGAGAGATATTGGAGAGAAAACGGGTTGGCAGGAGAGAGAGATGGGGGAGTGGAAATTAATTAATTAGGGTTGAAATTGTGTATGATTAATTTAAATAAAAATTAATTTAAAAATTATTAATTAAAACCCGATTTATGTATTATTAAAGATAATTTTGGATTTATGAAAATGGTATTTTAAAAACATGTGAGGGTGTAATTTCCTCTTATTCTTTTATAATCATGTAGGAATTTTGTTGGTATTTAATGGCCCTATCAATATCCGTGACAATGTGATGGAATTGAATAATTGGCCTACAAATAATGGACCTGATTGATACAAAATTAAAGTATAGGAATTCAATTGATATAAATTGAAGTCTAATGAAATAAACTTAGCCCAGTAGAAAAGAACAAGGATGAAGGATGTAGCCCATTATACAAATCAAGTACAGTCCTAGGCCCATAATTGCAATCTCGTACCAATAAGTGTACGCTCCATTTCACATCCTTGCACAACAATCATGCTATTTGTACATTACTGAATGACAACATTGTTGTATCAAAAAATTGTTGGTTGAAAAAATCGACAATTTTTCAAATTGTCTAACAATGTTGTCAATGAACATTGTACACCAAGCATGGTTCTTTTGCACAATCATATCCAACATGCCATTTCTAAATGTTGTGCGTATCTAGTTTAGCTATATCATTTGCAATAAAACTAGATGTACATTCTAGCTTGACGAGAAGTTTGACACTTTCTCTAATGTGGAAAAAAATTGATCGGTGGAGGATGAATGTATCTAAAATCTATGGTTTAGATTACTGTCACATGAAATAATGTCAAATTGGATATAAATTATAATGTACATGTAGTATGATTGATTTGATATCATTTGTCCCATCTCTAGAAATTGAATTTTAAAGTCATTATCTTGATTTGATTATTCGTGCCCATAATTATTGGTATAAAATGAACAAATGGATGTCATAAACTACATTGGGTAGTCTATATTGGAATAACGGTGCGAACGGTTGTTGAACGGGGTGGTGTAAGGTGAGAAAGATGATGGGTAATTTGTGACTGTTTATTTAGGTAATCGTGACAAGTTTGTTATGGAAAAATAAGTTGTGATCAATTAATTTAATAATTTGTAACGGAAAAATAAGTTATGATCAATTAATTTGATAAATTATGATCGATAAATAACTTATGATCAATTAATTTGATAATTTGTGATAGATAAATAAGTTTTGACCCATAAAACTTGTGATTTGTGAACAAGAAATAAGTCATAATGAATTAATTTGATAATTTATTATCGATAAACAAATTGTGACTTATAAAATTTGTGATTTGTGACTTTGATATTTTGTAATTGTGATTAATACGTAATTGTAACCATAAACTATATGTTATTGTAACTTTAACATATTTAATTAACATTTTAATTAATAAAATCTATTTCAATACATACTTAATTACTACCACTTGAATTTTGAAAGAATTATATAAATTTGTCAAATTTGAAAGCGTATCTTTAAGGGTTGGTAATTACGTATTTTTCCCATTATTTATGGGCACAATGATGGGGGCATTGAATTTGGATCATTTTTTAATGTTTAAAAACCACTTAAAAACCTTAATTGTTTTTCACCTATTTAGGGCTCGTTTGATTCTCATTGTTGTAAAATGAGAATGAAAAATATAGCCGTTATTGAGTCCCACACAAGAGATAGAAATTCAAAATTGATGACTTGATGTGATGGATAACGGTCATATTTTTCATTTTTATGGATGAAAAATGAGAAACAAACGGGGGCATAGTATTGTGAATATCTTCGGAAGGCTTGATCATTTATTATAATTGTTTTTCACCTATTTAGGGCTCGTTTGATTCTCATTGTTGTAAAATGAGAATGAAAAATATAGCCGTTATTGAGCCCCACACAAGAGATAGAAATTCAAAATTGATGACTTGATGTGATGGATAACGATCATATTTTTCATTTTTATGGATGCAAAATGACAAACAAACAGGGGCTTAAACTTAATGAATTCGTTCTGAAAAAAAAAAATGTATAATTAAGTTTGAAATCGCGGAACATTTTTTTTTTTATAATTTTTTTGAGGTTCATTCATATCATCATCATGGTGTTGATTTTTAGTTTATCATTAAATAATTTTGCATTTTATATAATATTCATACACGCTAGCCTAGGTTAAAAAATGAAACATTTGTACATTCTAAGTCTTTCTCTTGTCTCCACTATCGTGTCTATTTAGTTTCTTCCTTTCTAGAAATTAATATTTTTAATATTTTTTAATTCATCAGGTTGGGTGGGTTAGATTTTAATTTATAACTCGAGACCTGAACTCAAGTTTGATTTTTCAACCCGAACCAAATCCAATTGAACTTAAAAACCAACACAAATGGATCGATTTGGGTTGGATCGATCGATTTGGATTGATTTTTTTCCAGCAACATAAAAGAAAAATGGAAAACGAGCCAAAAAGGGCCAAAAAAAAAAAAAACCACCCGTGATTCGACAAATTACCAACACTCTCATAAGAATGTGACTTTATAAACTCAAAAAGCTCAAACTAAAGAGCTTTCTCAATCTTAACTTGTCCCTACACAAAACTTAAAACACTCGACATACAAACTCAACTTTTCTTCCCCAGTTTTCTCACTCCCACAATAACAATTTGACTGCAAGTATAATCCATATGTTGTCTTTGAAACTAAGCTAATAATTCTTTAGAAGGCTGCCAAAACCAAAATTAAAGCATCAAAAGCACTGAATCTTACACACCAAGCACAGAAATCCATAGAAATCAGGCTAATAATGCATAGCATAAAACACTGATTTCCCATAAAATTTGGTCAAATTCAAAAGCTTTATAAGTACTCTGTAATACAGAATGTCGTTTCACAATTAATTGGCAACTTATGAGCCCTAATAGATCAATTCTCTTTCAAACATACTTTATCCTTCATGAGGTGGGTGGAATTAGTAGATTTCTGTACTTCATCCGTTCCATAAAAATAGACTTATTTCCAATTTTATACAAATTGAAAAAATGTAACTAATATAGTTGGAAATACAAATTTTACTTATATATTTTTAAATGTACCCATATATTAAATAATAATTTAAATATGAATAGTTCATATTTGTTAATAACAAAACAAATTAAATAAGAACTTATTAACAAATTAAGCCCCTGTTTGGAGCACATTTTCAGTTCATTTGAAGAAAAAATATGACCGCTAACTGTCAAATTTGAATTCCACCTATGAGATGAAGGTAAAAAAAAGTGGCTGCCTTTTCATTTCCAATGGCTATATTTTTCAATTTTTTGGATTAAAATGTGCCCCAAACAGGGGCTAACTATCCTTTTAACAAGGAAAGTAACTTATAATCTGGGACATATTAAAAAAGAAAGCAAGCATATTTTATGGGATGAAAGGAGTAATTTTTATTGTTTAGTTGTATGGTTCAAATTCTATGAATTAAGTTTCTTCTAAGCTTATATTTCACCATGGAGTCGTTCTTCCTCTCTTTTGAGCCTTTTACCCCTAATCATCAATTATTTTTTCATCCTCCCCCAATATCTAGGGCTTTGATAATTCCACCAAAATCAAAATGTTACCTTTCCGTCACGGCTATGTTTTTGACGACACAATACTACTTCATAGAAGTCAATTTTTTTATGTTCCGTCATAAAATGACCATCGTAAAAAGTGAATTTTTTTGTAGAAATTCTCGCAACCAAAATTTCATCCTCTCAGTGAAAAGTGTGTGACTTCCGTCACTCATTACATTTTTGTATATTACTTTGTGTTAGGTTCATGATATTAGCGTATAGTAAAGGTGACAAAGTGTACTTTTTACAATGCTGTGAGAACTTTCAAGACATTAACTTGATGCTAAGTCGTGGCAAGATCGGCATTAAGGCTCGAGACGAGCAGCAATCAACATGGGTCACTTCGCTAGGCTCAAAACGAGTTTCTATGGACACGATCCACTTTATTCTTCTAAGCATGTCATGTCGATACAAAATATGTTTCTCGTCGATCATTCCTCTCCTCACACACGTGACTTTCTAGATTATTTTGTGCTTGTGCCTCGGCCGTGGAGGTGTTTGCAGTCCATCATAAGAAATGTAATGACAAGTGCTGTATTTGTCCAACGTAATAAATGGGTCAAACTTAGTATTAAATTCATTCAAATCGACGATTTCAGCTGAAATGCAGAGATTTTATCATTGGAATTTGAATAATGATCCTTTGACATACTTAAGGACAAGGATGAAGGGACAAGGTGATGTGGCAGATAATAATTACGTGTTGTATTTTTATTTTTTTCAAATTGTTCAATCTTGTGTCGACACGCGTTCCTCTATTTTTGAACATGTCTTTGAGCCTGTATAGCATGATTGTTGGAATTTCATTCAACGGTTAGGTAGTGTTTAAAATGCATTATTTTCTAAGGTTGTTGGAAAACTTTTTCCTTTTTCCAACAAAAGTAGTGTTTGATAGGTGAAATTTTCTAGGGAATTGGTTTTCCAATTTGCTTCCTCATGGGCCTCTTTTCTAGGAAATTGTTGAATTTGTTTTCTTGTCTTTTTGGTGGTAAAAGATTTTCTAGCTTTTTTTTTGGACAATTGGAACAAATTTTATAACCAATTGTAAAAAAAATTCATTTTAATGGACAATTTTCATGTAAAACAAAATCAAACGAACAATAAATTTTAATGAAAAAATGATTTTCTTGGAAATATTATTATTATTATTATTATTATTTTATTTTTTTTTTTTTTACAATGGAAATAAATTTTATAACCAATTGTGGAAAAAAATATATCACTTTAATGGATAATTTTAATGTAAAACAAAGCCAAACGAACACAAAAAGATTCAAAATTTTAAAAAATTTCGGGTGGAAAATTATACCAATCAAACACACTTAATTTACAATTCCATGGAAAACAAGTTCTAGGCAATTATTTTATCTGGAATTCATTTTCTTTTAACCTATTTTCCACAATTGCAATCAAACGGACCCTAAGGGTTATTGTAATGCCGTGAAATTGATATCACAACGCTAACATTGAAAACTGCATACTCTAAGCCCTTGTGTGAGTTTCATTTTATTAAAACACATTTTTTTAAAATTCACTTTCAGTCATATATTCTCCTAATAAAATAATTTTATATGTAATTTTTTTTTAACCACACATTTTTCAAAAAATCACTATTATAAAACATTTTTTTTATTTAAAAAAAAAAAAGAGGATCGACACACCCTAAATTTGTTCAAAAAAAGAATAAGAACTAAAGAGGGCGTATTCAACAATTGGGATTTTTGAAAACTTTGATGAACTTTTTTAAGTGATGACTTCTGTAAATTTCGTGGATTTTTTTATAGATTTGTATGGAATTAGTAGAAGTCTTTTATAAACTTTTATAGACTTTCATTTTAAAACTTCTATAAACTTTTGTAGAATTCAAAAGATTGTTGAAAACTTTCATTGAAAATAGAATCCATGTGGATTTAGTGCAATAATGTGAAATTATCACATACGGATGGTGGTTCCCATCCCGCCCCATATAATAAAAAAATATTTTAAAAAGAATAAAAATTCAAAACCTTAATTAAATAAATAATTATTATTATACATATAAAAAAATTTAATATTTAGTATTATTAATATAATACACCTTTAAAGAATAAATAAAAATATATATT
>CAIGRT010129275.1:0-10493 GCA_903798405.1 Fraxinus platypoda
AGACAAAATAAAGAAATATTTCTTTGACTTTTTTAAACACATTACACATCAACAACATCCCTTTTCATGTCTGCCCAATAAAGATCGCTTGTGAGCCTTTCGTAAGTCCGAAGAACCATTGTGCTGTTATTTAACTCTTGTGACAATGTTGCAATAATGGAGGAAGACTTGGGTATTACCAATTGACCTTTATACAACAACCCACCCTACTTCAATGAGTATCAAGGATGAGAGTCTGGATCGTCATGCAACTCTTTTTTTAGTTTAGAAAGCTGGGGATTAGCCTCTACTTGATTAGCCACAAGTTGTACGTCCAAAACCAAGGGAAATGTGAGGTTGTTTTATAGGTGATCCTATCCGAGAAAGAGCATCTGCTGCCTTATTTTCCAACCCCAACTGGTATTGTATTTCAAAATCATATCCCATTAGTTTAGTAACTCACATCTAGAACTCTCCCTAGACCACCCGTTGTTCCAAAAAGCAATTTCAAACTCCGCTAATCGAAACGCACTATGAAATGCCTCCCCAAGAAATAATGACTTTAGGCGAGATTTAGCTGATAGAACCTGACTAAAGTAAGCAATAGGATTCTGATTCTGCATCAATACCGTCCTAAGTCCATAACCTGATGCGTCTGACTCTAATACAAAAGGCAGGGAGAAGTCGAGTAATGCTAAAACTAGTAATGTAGACATGGCTTCCTTTCATTTCTAGAATGCAACCTCAGCCTCCGGGTTCCAGCCAAATGAATGCTTCTTGAGTTGCTGCATAAGATGCCAAGATAATGCTCTATACTCAGACACAAAGCGAGTAATATCCTATCAAACCCAAGAATCCACTCAGCTCTTGGAGATTTTTAGGGGTGGGCCACTGACCATGGTTGAAATTTTACTGGGATAAGCTGCAACCCCTTGTTTTGAAACACAATACCCCAAGTACTCAACTTGATGCCGTGCGAAGAGACATTTTTTTCTCGTTTGCATAAAGCTGATGCAAGGATGGTGCACTGAAAACCAACTCAAGATGTTTCTTGTAAGATGACTAGTTCTCACTATAAACCAAAATGTTGTCAAAGAAAACCAAAACGAACTTCCTAAGGTAGTCTCGAAATACCAGTCCGTCAACGACTGGAACGTGGCATGGCTTTTGTTATGCCGAAAGGTATCACCAAAAATTCGTAATGACCCTTGTGAGTTCGGAACGCTATTTTATGTATGACTTCCTTACGCACCCATATCTGATGGTATCCGGACTTTAAGTCTAGCTTTGAGAAAATGGAAGTCCCGTGGAGTTCATCGAACAACTCATAAATAACTGGGATAGGGAGCTTGTCCGGAACCGTGACCTTATTCAAAGCCCTGTAGTTGATGCAAAACCACCAACTCCCATGTTTCTTTTTGACCAACAACAATGGGCTGGAGAAAGGACTGGTAATTGGTTGAATAATTTCGGCTGTCAACATTTCTCGCACTAGTCTTTTGATTTCATTTTTTTGGATGTGTGGATACCTATAATGCCTTACTCCTATAGGATCGTCCCATTTATGTAATCGAATGGCATGGTTAGTCTCTCGTATTGGTGGTAATGACTCTCGCATGGAAAACATGTTGGTGTCGCTGCAGAATCTATTGAATTAAAACCGATGGTTGCACTTTCTCCTGCGGATTTTCTACTACAACGAACAAACTTCCCAGCTCAACCCAAAGTCCTTACCCCTCTCTTTGTAATGTTTTAAGCATGTTTTTAAGGGACACCTCAAATTTGACAAGCCCCGGGTCTCCTCTTAAAGTGAACACCCCATCTCCTGAAACCACATGGTCAATAGTTTCCAATTAACCTCCATTTTTCCCAGGCTACTCAACCATTGCATCCCCAAAACGACATCAGTGCTCCCAAGTTCCAACAGCAAAAAATTTTCTACAATGGTTAACCCATGCATCTTAATAACCACCCTTTGAAAATTCCCATGCCCTACACCGAAACTCTAGTTTCCATAATTACTCCGTAGTTTGTCGTGGCGGTAATGGGTAAACCCAACAGCCTAATCACCTTCAGAGAAAGAAAATTGTGTGTTGTCCCACAATCGAATTGAGTGATAATTCCACCTTATTTGCCATCTCCACAGGAATTTCTTCTGCCTGCGCTTCATCTCCCTTACTCCCTTCTTCTTCTTGACCGAGTAGAACACGTAACTGCCGATTCTTACAGACGTGTCCCACCGTGTACTTCTCGTTACATCGAAAGCATAACCCATTATCCCTCTTCATTTGCCATTCTGCATCAAACATCTTCTTAATAGGAGATTCCCGGCACTAAACTTGGGATTTCTCTCCGACAGTAACAGTGCATATGGGGAATGGGTATGTCGACTTCGTCTCCCACCGATTCAGTCCAGTCTTGAGGACTTTTAGGCCAGCACGTTCTTTGGAATGTTTTAAGGGAACAATACATAAATCCTATATATAAGAATTACGTTTCAAAAATAACAAACTTCAAAAATCTTTTCAANAAATTTCAAAAATCTTTTCAAAAATTAGGTGTTAAATCAATTAATTGTAAGATGACTAGTTCTCACCCTTCTTCATTTTTCGGCGGACTGTGGACGGCGGCGACGACTAACCCGTGCTGAAGCTCCCGGTGGATCCAGCACGGGCAGCCGCGGAGGCTGGCCAGGTGCTGGATCCTACCCTGATAATCAGTATGTGATGAAGTGTATAATGAGAGTTCTTGAGGTTGCTGATGTTGCTTTACTTTAGGAATTGAATTGGTCAATTTTTTGGAAATGTGTTCTTGTACTGTGTGCTTATACAGGCCTTTACTTTAGTTGATTCCTGAATTTAATTATTAGTTGTTTTGGAGTCTTAATGTAGCTAAATACAGTTGGATCTGAAAAGAATGTTAATTTATAGCATATTAGAGACAAGTCTTGGGCGGTTGATAGAGTTCTTCCCTTACGTATTGAATAAAGGTGCAAAATAAAATTAACATATCAGAACCTACTTCTAAATGAATCCTATTCACAGCTTTACTCACAATATGAATTTGGTGAGTAAATGATTTTACAAATTTAGGTCCTTTATGCATAGCAGAAACCTGCTGGTTAGTGTTAACATATGTTTTCTAAAAGAATTTATGCTTTACATTATTGCAGCCCCATTGTAGGTACAAAAGGATGAACTGTTTCTAAAGATTTAGAAGTAATAAATTGGGACTGTAAATTCATGAAGTCCATCACGATTTCTTGACCAGGAAACGATAATTTTTGCACCCATGGCAGCCTGAGAAGAAATGAAAAATGTTGCCATCAATTTTGCATCACCACAGGAAACTCTTCCGTGGGAAACATCATCATCAAATGAGCAAACCACAGTTTTGGAAGAAGCACAAAGTGAGCCAAGGGATGGTGCTCTACAAAGTTTTCTTTAAACCGAGAGTGAATGTGTATCGATTCAACATCCTTGGTTGACAAATTGAAGGAGCGGATCTTTGATTGGTGAACTTACTAATTGATTGCAAAATACTGGCTATGGAAGGAAATGATGATGAATATTTTGTTTATAAGACTAGGGTAAGGCAGAAGTAGTTTAGAAAATATTCCAGTATGTTTTGGTGTAGGTAGTAGATGTTCTTTTATTTTTATGTATCTTTTGTTGGGAAAATTAATTCCTGAAAGAGGATTGTGAAAAAAGTACCTTTTTGGACATATATGTATGTAATGAAGAGTGCATTTGTGTATGTATGGCGCACATATAAGATCAGTAGCCGTCTCAATTTTTTTATGAAAATCTGGCCTACTATAGTTGTATGATAAATGTTGTCTTTCAATTATTTCCACAAATGTGAAGTTGATACAGGAATCATTATTTCCTCTGCATATGAACAATTGCAGGTAACAATATTGAATAATTGTTGTAAATAATTTCACAGATTCCTCAATAAGATTGTGTTGCAAGAAAATAAGTAGATCGTGCTTTAGTCTCTTAAACAAGTCACACACATGATAGTTGCTCTGTGTCTCCATGTATGACATTCCTACAACACATTGAAAACAAGATGCTGTTAACTGCTACTGAAACACAAATGGTTTTCCAAATGGTTTTTATTTACATAAAACAACATGCCGGTAACTTTTATTTACAGAAAACCAAATCGTTTTTCAACAATACTATTGCACCATATTGAAACAAAACAACATTACAGAAAACCCAATGGTTTTTCAACTACAGCTAGAAGACTTGCTATACTACGACTCGATTATTGAAAACTACTACCATTTATCAAAAATAAGTAATGCAGAACATCTAGGTAGTTCTGCGAACTTAAGTTCTTCAAGGAACAAGAAAATGGCATTAAGCAAGCCATCCATCTCAGCTTGTATCAAATATTTAGGTTCTGATGCAGACACAACAAATTTTCTTCAATAATGGCAACTCAAGGTTCTTCTATATGCCCTTAATTTCTCGTTAGCTTTGTGTGCCTTGTTTCGGACCTGTTTCATTCTTGCTTCCTCAAAGTACTGTGCAGAAGAACAAAAACATTAATCATTAATAGGACTGCGAGAATGATTGTCAAAACTCAGAACTCAAGTTGGCACATGTTGACAGCATTTGCAATATCCGGGTACTCTCCCCTGCTGTTTTTTCTCTTCCTCTCTAGCTCGGTCTGTTCAGAGTATAAAGGCAAATAGTGATTAACCGTGATACAAAAATAACTATATTTTGTCAAATGGAACTAATCCAAAAAGGATTACATATTATGTCCTGCTTCCATGCTACAATTGTGGCTGCAGAATACATCTTACCTTCCCATTGGACTTGGACTGTGTTCAACATCGACTGTAATGTTAGCGCTGTCTATGAATTAAGTTAGCCTATCAAAAGAATTTAGTAAAATTTAAGTAGCACCTTCTTGATTTTACTGGATAAACCCATGTTTGTCTCCCTTTAAAATAAAACTCTTCAATTTTCATATTCATTTTCAACTATACATTCACACGATAACGTAAACCCAAAACTTTTCATATTTTTTAACCACACATTCTCCAAAAAAAATTACTTTTCAAAACATCATTTTTTTTTCTCAATAATGGGGGCCAAGCACTTTCAAAAGAAATCAAAAAACAGACAGTAAAATTATAACAAAGAATTGTGAATGTTAATAGGACATGGGGATTACTCACCAGCACAAAATAAGTGATTTTTAACATAATTGGACATGGGAATTCTAGGGCTCGTTCTAAGGTGAGATTATGTCGGGAATGAATTAGAGTTGTGTCTGATCAAATTGTGTTTTGATTTCCAGCTGATGAAATCGGTTGTTTGCAAGCAACGATTCTTTACATGGCGAGAAGATATTGACACATTGGACGCCGTCTTGCCACCTGGGATGCGATTCAAACGGTTGTTTGAATAGTGATGGATGGAGAGAATTTCTAGTAAGTTCAGTGACCATGCAGGGGAATATCATACTTGAGCGACTACAACACGAGAGTGTGTAAAGTTAAGTGAGTAACGAAACTTTTTACTCTATAGAGTTTGGATGGCTAAACTCGATAAACTTAGTTCTCTTAATTTTTGCTCTTACTATTGTTAGAACTATTTGCTTGTTAATTACTAGCGGTGGGATTAACACTTCATTTTGTTTCAAAGTTGATGTTTGCTATATATTATCCTGCCAGGTTACCAGAAAGCTGCCGCAGATGGTTTCCAAAGAGTTTGAAACCAAGAGGCCAACAGCAGGAGAGTGAACTAGTCTCGTTGAAAATTGAGGATCAGCGATAGGACTGAGTGTGAAGAATTGTGTTTGCCGACCAAAATTGACCGGAAAATGAAGAGAGGAACACGTTCTAGTTTTATCTTCTTCAGAGTAGACTTCAATCTCAGCTTTCTTTGTATGAATTGCAGATTGAGACATTCTCCTTGAGCCTAGCTCAAAGAATTCCAATACATTTCAGTTAATGACCTGAGAAAGTTAAAACTCTAATGGGAGCTGTAGAACATTAGTAGTATTCATGGCAGCAGTGTAAACTGTGTTAACATTTGGCTTTGGATTGTGTCTGATACTGCTGAGTATCTTCCATTGTTTCAACTCATGCTTTGTAAATCTTACAAAACTTGAGCAAAATGATTTTACTTTGCTTTGTAAAAACCTTGCGAACCACTAACAATTCTTACTCTTAGAACCTTGGCATTATCCTCTACCCGGGTTCTTCTAGGGTAGATCTTGCAAAATTGAACATTCTCGAACGATCTCAATTTGAAATTTGGAATAATCAAACAACAATTCATTTTGAGTAAATTTAGCAGTGTTTCAAGTCTTGAGAATTGATTAATATTCATTTAAATAAAAATTACATATGATCAATAGATCAAATCACACAACGAAAAGGATTTCATTTTTTTTTCAAAGATTCAAGAGCAAGCACATGAATTGTCTTCTACCACAACCACCTCCTCATTGCCGCCCCTGAAAACCATGTACCCAACTGCAAGCCCCACCACCACTGCAATAAACACTCCGGAATTGAAAGACATGATCGCCAGCATCAGAAGGTACCCGATCGCAGAGTTGACTCCAAATAAGATTGCCCCGACAAATCTTGACGCAGACCATTTGCCGCTTCCGCCGGCAAACTTCGAGATAAGTAAAGGGCTGTTGAGGACCGCCGACCCATTGGACGATTGTTCGAATTTTTGGGTTTTGACAGAAAGAAGCTTGAATCGGAGGCGGCGGTCCTCCATGTACTGGTAGAAAACGGAGACGATGAAGCACGCAAGAAGAGAAATGAAATAGCTGGTCCATGAATCGGTTTTCCATGAATCGAACAAGATCGTAACCTTTTTGCCCCAGTAGAAGGTCATGTGCATCATCTTCACAAAACTTGACGAGGGATTCGAGAAAGAATTTTTATTTTTTGTTGGCAAGAGTAGAAATTAACAACGCGCAATAATATCGTACCTAAGTATATTTGGACCGTTGGGATTGGTCAATTACAGTAAATGGACAGAAGTAACATCCACTATATTGTTCCAAGATAAAAATGATGGGAACTTTGCTTAAAACCCTGGTCAATAATAATATTTACTCTATACTTTTTTTTTATCAAATAGCCTTTAGTCACCTTATTACGTATTAAGAGTTTTAAGAGAGAGTTTGATAAATAACCCAATCAAATAATTAGTGGTGTCAAACAGGTCAAGTGGCTCGTCGGCCCGATCGCTCAGCTCATATAAACGAGGTTCGTGGACTGCTCGGACTCGTCAAATTCGTGGGCTCGCCCATGAGCTAGCCATGATTAGTAACCATTTCGTGGCCATTTTGGCTACTTTATTTTTATGTTTCCTTCTTTTTTTTTATTCTATAAATGCCCCAATTCATTTTTAATTTTTTTCACACAACATTCCAACAACTCTCACTCTTTTCCACATTCTACAATCTATTACATTTACATTTCTATCTTCAATTTCAATTAACATATTACAAATTTATATTTACAATCTTACACATCAAATTTCTTTCAATTTTAGATTTCTTTCCATACTATTTATTTAGTTACTTAGTTACTGACTATACATTACATCACAATTCACAAATGGATCCACACTCATTTGTTGAGGGCTTGTTCGATATCGAAACTGAATCACCTATGACGACACAAAGTCAATTTCAGAATGAATTTTTCGATTTGAACGAAGTACTCATTCTCGAAAATATTCCAGATTTGAATGTTCATGGAAGTGGTAATCCAATTGATTTGGATGGCGTTAATGTTCCCGAAGCGGAACAGGAGGATGAACGAGAATTAGATATTCCCGATACAAGAGGGAAGGGAAATGGAAAAAAGGGCAAAATGTTGGAATCACTTTAAATTGACTACAACGGGTCGATGGAGTCCTAGAGTCTAAAGCAATATGTAAATACTATCAACAACAATTGGCATGGCAAGAAGGCACTGGTAACCCTCCTCAACCGTTGCTACCAAGCGTGTGCGGCCAAACATGGGCTTCTTGTTGTCGATCAAACGCAACTGCAATTTGGTAGTTCAGGTGCCGGTTCTACTTTTTCGTCACTTTCCACGTAGATATATTCGGAGGAGAAAGCTCGTATGGGAATGGTGAAGGTCATTGCCGTTGCTGAGTTGCCTCTAGCAATAGCGGACAACCAATACTTCGTCGCGTACGTAAAAATATATCTTCAATCAAGGTACGTTGGAGTAAGTCGAAACACTCTTCGTTTATTTACAATAAAATATTTCCTTAATATAAGAAACAATTGATTGCCGATTTACAAAAATATGAAGATGTTATATCTTTAATTTCGGATATATGGGAAAAGATTAATAAAAGAGCTTATATAGCTACAATTGCACACTACATAAAAAAATTATTGAACTTTATTATGAACTTTATTAGATAATATCATTTCGAGAGTAAAATTTGTTCATTTACATTCAACAACGCTAGTGTTAATAAGAAAGTTATCGATAAATTATGTAGGGTACTGTAGCCTGATTTTGGTGGTCATTTGTTTCATATTCGTTGTGTGTGCCATATTTTTAATTTCATTGTGCATAATGGTTTGAAACATATTAAGAATGAAATTCAAAGAAATAGGGAAGCACTAATATATCTCACAATTTCACCTAATAGAAAACAAGTATTTGAGAAATTTTGTGTCAAATTTGGGGTGACGAATATGAAAATATTTGTTAGTGATGTAGTGCATAGATGAAACTACACTTACTTATTATTAAAATCATGCAAAAGTTTTGAACATTTAATAATTGAATTTTATAACAATCGGTCTATTAGAAATGATGATGAAACTATTTTGAATGAATCCGATTGGTTTTTAGCTTTTAAAATTAAAAAATTTTTGATAAATTTTTATGACTTTACAAATATTTTATGTAGAGTTTACTATCCCACTAGTTGTATAGTGCTTAAACATTTTTATATAATTACAAGCGCTTTTCATAAATACAAAAATGACCCCGATTTTAGTGTAATTATATATTCCATGAAATTAAAATTTAGAAAATATTGGGAAGACTTGAATATGTTATTTCCATTAGAATGTATCATGGAGCCTCGATACAATATATCAGGTACTAAATATGTAATTGATCAGATTTCAAGAGCTTTAATTTCTAATACACCTATCACTTATAGAAGTTTAGAAAAAAACTTTATGTGAAATGTATAAATTATATGTAGAACAAATTGATGCAAATATTAGTCGGGTACCCTCTGCACCTACTCCTCCCGCAAATATTGGAGATGATGATGCTGAAATATTAACTTTGTTTGAAGAAATTAACACGTATAGATATTATGCAAATACAATAGGTTCCTCTATTAGTAGTTTGTCTACCGCATATAATCAAATATCGCACGTAAGTCCAAATGTATTGCCTGTTGAATTAATTGATTACTATAATCATAATATGCCTAATAACAAAAAAAAATTTTAAAAATTAGAAGAAGTAATTGAATTCTTGCGACAGTACGAACGACGATGGCCAGTGAATTCTGCGATTGCAAAAGACCGACTAACACCTATGGTTAGCACTGTAGCTTCGAAGTCTGCTTTTAGTGCTGGTAAGAAGATTTTGTCCGAGGTCAAGAGTCGACTGAAAGAAGATATTTTGGAAGCATTAATGTACGTGAAAGATTGGGAAGACGTTATTTCCGACCACAAGATAAATATACCGAAATTGCATGTCGTCAGATAAATGATATTTAATTTAATCATATTAATCAAAAATCGTTATTTTATAATACTATTTTTAATTTTTTTTTAAATTTTACACGTAACGAGTTGTTCGTATATAATTTTTAGCTCTGTCTACTCGAAATTTAAGTAATAGATCCCAAACTCGGATAAAGGATAAGGGTTTAATTATTAAAAAGAAAAAAACGTTAACGAGCTCGTGATCGAAGCTTGGCTTGGCTCGACCCAAGAGCTACGAGCTGGAGGGCGAGCTCTCGAGTAAAGAGCCAAGCATAAATTCAAGATGAGCCACGAGCTCGGCTCATAACGAGCACGAGCCGAGCTCGTGGGCATTAGGGCCTAGCCATTGCCACCTTTACAAATAATGTATTTGGTTAAATAACTTTCTTTTCAATGTTTGTTAGTCAAATGACCTTCAATTATAAAATACAATAAACAAATAATGGCAAATGTCCAAAATACCCTCACCATTGGAAAAGACCCTAACACCCCTATCAATCCAATTAAATTCCTTAATTCAACTCCAAAATTGCACAGCTTGTGTTCTCCCATTACTGTGCTTGTTACCCTAAAATCTTGTTATTCATTATATTCTTCACATTTGAGTATCTTTTGAGCATTTGAATAAGAACTTGGTTTCTATATTATCTGCATTGAAATCCCTACTATATTTGGAAAAAAAAAAGGTATGTTTAGAAATTACATGTATATTGGTACTTTTATTGTTAAATATATTATGAAATGATATTTTAGTTGATTTT
>CAIGRT010129305.1:0-21471 GCA_903798405.1 Fraxinus platypoda
ATTTTCTATCATTTGGAGAGCATCTATAAATTTAGAGAGTTAAAATTTTGAAGTACTCCAACAAGCTCTTTATATTTAACACTTAATTTTACTACTCCCAAAAAATATTTATTATTTTTCTTTATCTTTTATTTTAACTAACTTTTCTTTAGATTATTTTATTATTTTCCTACATTAAAAATTGAAATACTTTGAATGCATTTAATTATAGAGAGCGGGTTTGACTCTTCAAATTAATTTGGAGAGTCAACCCCGCTCTCTAAATTAAAATATTAAATTAAAGAGTCTTTTAGAACATGATTCTAAAGGTTGACTTTTTCAAATAAAGAGTATATCATGTTTAAAGAGTTTCTTGAAGATGCTCTTAAGGTACGATTTTGTAATAGAAACGAGAAGAAAATGTTAAAATATTCACTATCATATTTTTTCGTACAATTTAATATTGTATACTAAGTCCTTGTTTTGGCTCCATTAAAATTAAATTATTGGAAAAAAATGTATTTTGGAATAGTGAATTTTTTGAAGAACGTGTAAGAAAATGTTTTGGGAGTACATATAATATTATTTTATTGAAAAATAAAAAATGTATGGTTAAAAATGAGTCATGAAAAAATGTACTATTTGAAAAATCGAGCCCAAGCAGGGGTTAAATGTATCTTGATTGTTTGGACGTAATTAGGAAAAGTTACTTGCCGACCATACAAAGCTTTCCATACTCGAGTGAAAGGACCACTTGGTAACTTAATTTGTCAATTAGTATCGCATAATACAATTCTAGAATAACAATGCTGATAAATATCTGGATACTTAAAAGACTCATGTTCGTCCATATTATCATTATTACATTTTCCTTTTTAATTTCTTATTTTTGGTTGTCACTATCTGACAAGAATTAAAACATTAATTATCTTGGTGAATAATTATTTGTTGCCAACCCCAAGTTTTATATATACTCTATAGAAGTGGTTGATGTGTCACGTTATAGGATCTTCTAGATGATCCTACGAGAAAAGTTCAACTCTAGTAAATGATAATTCAAATACATAAAATTGTTTGATCTGAATAAATAAATATTTAAACAAGCACAATAGAATTAGACAATAAAGTGAATAATGATGTAAGGAAACACAACTTAGTCTTCCAAAAGCCGCAACTAGTAGGAGAAAAGCATCAAGCCTTTTATCATCCACGATTAATCTAACCTTAAACGCTATTCGTTAGAGACTAACTTCAAAAATCCCATATATGATAGGCTCACGCCCATACAAAAGGCATGTGCAACGAATGACCAAATTATTTGGGCTGCCACTTCCTGTATATTCAGTCGAGCACATTTGATTGAGTCACCCATACCATACCTGTTCAGCACATGTTCCTATCAAAGTGAAGTACTTCATTTGTAGAGTATGTTCAGACTCTATAGATAGAGGATTGGCAATGGGGGCAAGCGTTAGAATATCGCATGATAAATGGGAAAGTGAGATTTTTTCTAATGAAACATCTGTTAATTTTTTTTTTCTTCTTTTATCTTTTTGTTGTAAAATTATGGCATTCTAATAAGGACAAGACAATCTATTGATAAATATTGTAGGGCCATAAGTCCTATCAACATCTATATTTCCAAGTGTATATTTTATGACTTGTTGGAACCAAAAAATATTACTTTATTTTTTTTTTAGGCTTCTTATGGGTTTGATTGTTCTTACAAATAAGCATGTTGTAAATTGTACTTAATTACACTTTCTGTTTGACTTTTTTCACATTTCTTTTTTTTAAATACAGTGAGAGTAAGAAATATAGTACCATCTAATCTAATACAAGATAAAATCTATTGGTTCTAATGAAATATAGAGATTAAACCTTTTTTTTTTTTATACCCAGGTGTCCACCTTCGACGACTAATCCTAGGGTCTACCCCTTGGCCCCTCAAGACGCGGACCAGGTAAATCGCGGGATGTGCCCCAAATTGGTCAGGGTTCAAGAGCCCCCTCTACTGATCTGACAAAGTGCCGAGTGAGAGAATAAACCATTTTCATAATTCTAAGAATTGTCAATGACTGATTTACATCAGCAAAATCATTCACTGATCTGAAGAGTATATATCAAAATTGAATCTAACAAAAATCTCAAAGTTCAATACAATTTTATCTAAACAACCTTCTAACTAAAACCCTAATCGTCACCAATCATAGGAGAAGAAACTCTATCAAAGGCATTGAATTTAAAAACTTTGCGTACTGTACGATACCATGCTAGCAGAAAAAGAAAATTACATTTCATAAAAATAATTATATTTATGGCAAATTTGATTAGTGTCTAATAGTCAATTAATCACCAGACATGCATTAAGCCAAAGCCTGCACATACAGAAAAGCTAGATGATGATTTTTCTAAGACTCATCCCACAAATATGAATAAATTGAAGTGTACAACATTGGTTGACAACTATGTGCCGTCAAAATCCTAGCTAGATGGATATGATGATGTCAATATTGTGCATGTAGCACGATTCCACAAATATATACATGACAGCACAAATGATTAACTTCATGAAATAGACAGCTCAGAATTCGAGGTGTGATCCACATGTCGACCGGCTACTGGTTCCCAATGTTGAAGGGCGGACAGACAAGAATTGCTGGATCGTGGGAAGAGCAAAATGCAAATATGTTATAGTGCTAATTCAAATGTCAATGACAAGTGACAAGTTTTTTTGTTTTTATTGTAACCAATAGCATGTTTTATTGATAACAAAGATAAAATAAAAAATATATTTAAGAAGAGATTAACTTAACCTTCGATTGAAGGTACACAAGACTAAACGATAATATTAACTTTCTCAGTCAATAAAATAATTAAAGATAACTATTATTTTTTTGACTTAATTGTACTCTTCGACATTATACACTAAAATATATTGTATCTCTATGTCTTCCCTTTATATTCAGACTTACTGCTAGATAAAGATTTTATACATTTATTATTATAATCCGAATTCGGAAAGTT
Organism: Fraxinus platypoda; assembly: GCA_903798405.1. Lineage (NCBI taxonomy): Eukaryota > Viridiplantae > Streptophyta > Magnoliopsida > Lamiales > Oleaceae > Fraxinus > Fraxinus platypoda. The sequence continues at coordinate 3,007 of CAIGRT010129305.1, forward strand.
CATAATTTCGTCCTAAGAGTTTCTCACGAATTTCCTGATGTTTGGATAGATAGATGAGGCTTCCGCTTCTCCTCACTTATCTCTTTATTGGTACGTTCCCTATTCAAGTTCATATTCAGAGAAGTGGAAATTAAAGTCTTAGGGCACAATATAACGGTGGAGGGTGGCGTGAAAATTTGGTGTCACGCCGTCCAAACAAAGCTTTGATCCAATCTGCCACCCCACGCCACGCCACGCGTAATCAATTAACATATATGCAATCCCTCTCTCTCTCTCTCTCTCTCTCTCTCTCACCTTCTCACCTTAACTTTTGTTTTTAGGTGCATTATATGTATATATTAACTTTATTTTATATATAAATCTTACGTTTGATCGATCATATTCATTAACTGTTTGTTTGCTTATCGTATAAATATAAAGAGCCCTCTTACCAACAGCATTAACCAACATTTAAAACAATAAGTCCTTCTCTTCATCAATATATTCACCTCCTATTCCAAGAAATCCAGTCTCTCTCTCCCAAAAAGGCAGCTCAAGAACACATACAACAAGGTTGAACTTGTGGTTAGTAATTTTCTTAAACGGTGATTTTGGATGTAAATTTGTATATTCATGCATATATGTGTGTAGTTCTTTAGCTTTCACCCATATTGAGGTCAGATGGAGTCCCCTCCTGATCTAGGGTGGGAGTTGAAAAAGGAAATTCATAGATTCCGGACCCTTGTCCCAGATCTTAAATAATCTCTCTTGTCAGCTAGGTGACTATGTATTCTCTCTGTGTGCAATGTAATATCGAAATATGGAGTTGGGTATTTTTGTTATGAATCAGAAATGGCGTGAAGAAGGGTGTGTGGGTGGGTTAGGAAACCCCTCCTACAATATGAGGGATGCAGTTGAATGCACTCAAAGAAATGAGTATGACCCATGTTCACGAGTCAAATTTCTACGGCCACTTTTGTGATAAGTGTGCTGCTTAATTCTGCACTAAATCTGGATTGGCAAATTTATAGTAAATTAAATTACAAAGAGAAATAATAGTGAATTTCTCAAAATTCGAAGATCGTGTAATTAAAATTAATATTTAATTTTGACTAAATTTATAATTCATTTTATAAATTGTTTCCAAATGGTCAATAAGGGTATTGGCATATGTTTTAGCATGAATCATTTGTTTTTGGGGGTGGGAGACCACATTTGGTCTGCCATTTTTTTCCTCATAATACACAATTCCAACACATGCAGCAACAATTCATGGGACCATCAAACCATAATGTTCACGAGTGGATATATGAACGAATCATGACAATTTTTAAAAAAACGAAGTTGTGTGAATTTTACTCTCTGTAATTTTGTGAACTTTTTTCATTCAAGAGAGTGTGTTCCAAAAGTAGCTTTACATCTTCGGGGCGGTTTGCTTTAATGATTTGTTCCGTAAGATGGATTGTACAATGTATGTTCAATAATTAATTGACCTAAATATCTGTCGATCGAAACAGTGCTCTCAAGGAAAAGTTGAAGACCGATGATGGAAATGGAATCACGTGTCCCTCCAGGCTTTCGATTTCACCCCACCGAGGAAGAACTCGTTGGTTACTACCTGAAGAGACGGGTTAACGCCATGAAAATTGATCTTGATATCATCATGGACATCGATCTCTACAGAATGGAGCCCTGGGATATTCAAGGTATTCATTTGAATTTTAAATTTTTGATCTAATCAAATTATCTATGTAGCATTTTTCTCAATTTCACTTTAGTTTGCTAATGAGCTTAGTACCATTATTTCCTAACAGCATTTTTAGGGCAGTATAGGGTTCTTATTATCCATATAATTTTTTTTTATAAATGCAGAAAGGTGCAAATCGGGATATGAAGAACAAAATGAGTGGTACTTTTTCAGTCACAAGGACAGAAAGTATCCAACAGGAACGCGAACTAATAGGGCGACTGCTGCCGGTTTCTGGAAGGCAACCGGAAGGGATAAGGCAGTACTTTCGAGCAACAAAATGATAGGGATGAGGAAGACATTAGTGTTCTACAAAGGACGTGCTCCAAATGGAAGGAAATCTGACTGGATCATGCACGAATATCGGCTCCAAACATCTGAATATGGACCCGTTCAGGTACTCTTCTTGTTAAGAATTGAGATTCCATCTTAAAAGGTCAACCTTCTTTATAAGTTGATTTATGTTTACATCTTTATTCGATGTGAGATTCTATTCCTTAACACTTCTTCTTCCTAAATCTCAATCGAACATACTTAACTCTAAATATTGAATGCAAAACATTACAAATCTGTTAATTTCTGATTTTATTTTTATATTTTATTGCTCTTATTAATTGATTTTAAAATTTAATCTGAATAGTCTCATTGCAGGAAGAAAGTTCACACATTAAACTTAAAAGTGACTTTCCCTTGAATTATGAAAAATGTCGGATAAAATCTCACATCGAATAAAGATGAAAACATAGACCAATTTATAAGAATTTGAGCTACTCCTCTTAATAAGATTGACATTTTAAGATGAAACTCCAAATCTTAACAACGTGATAAAAATTTTAAAAAATAAAAGGTTCTTCTTTTCTTTTTAATAATGAACTTGTAAAAAGGGGTATTAATAAGGTTGACTTTTTAAGATAGAATCTCAATTCTTAACAATAACAAATACGTAGATATATTTGTATATTTTCAGATTGACACAGTAGAAATCTTGAATATTTCTCATTTCAAATATTTGGTTTTTATGTAACTTTTTCTTCTTGACAAAAAGTGCGGCTGAGATGATTTTTAGAAATTCATTTTATTTTTCAATCTGTAATGATTGCAAGGTGACAATCATTCTTTTTGAAAGCACATTCTGAGGTTAAAATTGCTAAACGGACAGACAAGCTTTCTTCTTCCTTTCTTTATTGTATTTCATCAGCATAAAAGAAAGATGTAGCTAGCTAGCTTAGAGATGAATCCATATCATATATATGTTTATCTCCTTTCATTACAAATTTTTTTATGGTTTATGTATATGCATTAGGTCGCGCTCTTAGGGGTCGGTTTTGACACTGGGGGGAAGAAGAAAAAGCTTGTACTCTTGTTCTCCGTTATAATAAAAAAACCTACAAATTCAAGTAGACGTAGTTGTCACATTTTATAACCTTTTGGAATCAGAGTTTTAATATGATCAAACATTACAGGAAGAAGGATGGGTGGTTTGTCGCGCATTCATGAAGCCAACTCCAAATCAAAATCAAGGTTTTGAAGCTTGGAACAATGTTTACTATACCAGATCAAACGACAGCAATTACAGGCCTAATTCATCATATCCGAGCACCTCGAGTTCAATGCAACCTTTTGATCCAATTAACCAAGGGACAAATTTTCAGCAGTCTCCATTTGGTATTATTTTAGAAAATCAAATAGTTGAACTTCCAGAACTCGATAGCCCAGCCATGTTGACGACTGATTTTACAACGAAAGAAAGTTTAAGTTACGACAGTAATGCAGTATTTGGGAATGAAGAGTCGACTGAAGATGATAAGAGCAATTATGGGAATCAAATTAGTGACTGGAAGAGCTTTGATAAGTTACTTGAATCGGAAGTAGTTGAGCCTTCGTCATATTCTTACACAAACCTGTTACTAATGTCCCAAAACAGTGAGCAAAATGTTCAAAACGATGTCAGCCAAGTACTTGGCTGCTTTCCTAACGTGTAGTTGAGCATGTTCGGTATGCAATGTACTGGACACACGACATTTTAGCTTAGTTTTCTTCGTTCAATGGTGCCATTTTTTTAGCTCCATTTGTACTAAGTACTCTACATTGCATCGAAGCCCCTGCCGCATTGTATAATGAATAAAAAATAGTTCTCAACTTCATTAATGAACAATATTACTGTAGAGAATTGGGGTTCCATTTTAAAATGTCAACCTTATTAAAAGGAGTAACACAATCAGGGACGTAGCCAGGATCTAAACTTAGGGGGGGCGAAAATACGGGGGGTGCCCCTCCCGGGGGTTCGGGGGCGGAGCCCCCGAATTTTTTTTTTTTAACTAAGAGGATTGAAAACGACGATTTTGAGTACCAAAATAGGCAAGTTAAATTGATTGGCCAAAAAGACAATCAGTTTGTCGATACAAAAACAATATGTCAATCTATGTGTTTAACGCTATACAAATTGAAAACATGAACGTTAGATGGACAGTTAATATGAAATGAATTTGTGCAGTTGTACTGCAATTCCTTAANCGGATCGAATTGCTCGTTAGAACTGGGCTCCGATACCATGTAGAAAATTGGGGTTTCATCTTAAAATGTTAACCTTATTAAGAGGAGTAACACGGTCCTTTATAAATTGGTCTATGTTTACATCTTTATTCGATGTGGAATTCTATATATCCCTTAACAATTACAACGGCCACACCGTCACGTAAATCGGTGTTCAGCACCACTGTAACTTAGCACTTCGTATTAAAAATAGTATAAGAATATAGAGATTCAAGAATTTTAACATTGTGTCAAAATGAGTAAGTTGGCTGCATTCAGACCCATTTCGAACCTGTTAAGGTTGATATGATCCACTTAGGAATATGGATCCGTTAAGATTGATATGGTCCGTTCTGGAAATATGGCACGAACTGTCTTCCAAAAGGTAAAAACAAAAGCTTCGTTGACTAAAAACAATGAATGGTAAGTCAACTTTCAGAGGTTGCAAGAGACACTTGACAAGACGGATCGACTAGTAGCACTTGTCAATCTTGCTTAATCAAGATTGATATAGTTTGGATTTCATTATATTATCATTTTGAAGTTAAAGTCAAATATTAATTTTAATCACACATTTTGTAAGGTCTACAACTACTCATTTATCGTCCATCATTTCCATCTAATTAGCCCTTAGGTTAAATTTTTTTTTTAAAAAATAACAAATAAATATTTCTATAGAAGAGCTAAGGGAAAATTTTGTGTTTATTGCATCCAAATCCCGGAACGGTGCACTTACATAAACGTATGTTTGGCTTACAAGCGGGGGTTAATGATAGATAGTGCTTGTTTGGATAAAATTATAAATTATTGAAATTATAATGTGATAAAATGAATTATGGATAAGTAGACGTAGTAATTGTAAATCCTACGAAATGTGTTACTGAATTTAATTTGATCATTAAATTATAAAAAAAATTTATAATGTTTTCAAATATGCTCGTAGCAGTACAAGATAGCAGATGATGAATTTAAATTAAACCTTAAAGAGAGTGAAAAAATCTAGAGCAATTGCCTGCTAAATATATCGTTCCACCCACAACTAGGCTGAACTCAACATTCTATATTTCTTTCTTTATATAAATGAAAAATATATTAAATGCTTGAAAATAACGTACAACTTGGAAAGGAGACTAAGCCCGACCTCCCGGACAAAGACAACCAACTATGCTGTGTGTGTATTCCAATGTTTGGTGACATTTCAATAAGACAAATAGAAGGATATACTAGGAAAGAAGAAAGAAGAAAAAAGAGAGAAATCCCAAGAAAGCCATATTCTCATGCACTGAAATACCAAATTTTGTCAATACTCAATTTACAGTATAATTAAAATTATATTCCTCTTTTTGTCTTGTGTAATTTTCAAAATCTTCCTCAGAATTCATAAAATTCATGCCACAAATGCTATATATACTCATTCCTGCACTTGTTTTTAAGGCATTCTCACTTGTGAAAATAATCCTTCAATAGCTAACTTGCTAGAGAAAAATGGATGCCTTTTTAGCTTATATTCTCCCTCTTGTAATCCTCCCTCTCTCCCTCTATCTCGTCTTTCGTAAACGAGGTTCTCACGATTCGAAAGTGCCTCCTGGTTCAAAGGGATGGCCAATGCTAGGAGAGAATATGGAGTTTGCCTTTCAAGGTCCTCAGAAATTTGTTAAAGATAGGATGAGTAAGTACTCACCTGAGGTTTTTCGAACCTCGTTGTTGGGAGAGAAAATGGCGATATTTTGTGGTGCACAAGGCAACAAGTTCCTGTTCACTAATGATAACAAACTTCTCACTTCATGGTGGCCACAATCAATGAAAAAGGCCTTGCTATTTCCCGAATTCGTGGAAAGTAATTTGAAGGAAGTATCGGCTCTTAAGCGTAGCTTCCACCATGACATTCTCAAGCCCGAGGCTCTAAAGAAATACATACCGGTGATGGATGCACTCGCTCGTGAACACTTGGATGCAGACTGGACCCCAAATGGAGTGGTGAAAGTTTTCCCTTTGTCGAAAACATACACATTCGCCTTGGCATGTAAATTGTTCTTGAGTATTACTGATCCCGATCACATAAAAAGGTTGGCCGATCCCTTCGCTCTTGTGACTAACGGAATGTTCTCCGTGCCTATTGATTTGCCTGGCACAGCTTATAACCGTGCAATCAAAGGAGGTAAAATGGTGCGAGAAGAGCTTATGAAAATCATCACGAAGAGAAGAAAGGAGATAATTGCTAACAACGAGACTGAAGGTCGAGACCTACTGTCTTGTATGTTACTCGTTAAAGACGAAGATGGTCAGTTCTTGAGTGAAATGGAGATTTCGAATAACATAATAGGTCTACTAGTGGCAAGTTTTGAGACAACTAGCTCCGCTGTCACTGCTGTAATGAATTACTTAGCAGAACTTCCACATATATATAATGGTGTTCTCAAAGGTAACTTATTAGTAGAAGTCTGAAAGTAAAGTGATAACATACATCTCGAGTCAGGATAGACCATGATCAATGTATTTTCTCTTGTGGTATAACGTAAGATTTGTCCCAAATTTTTACAGAACAAATGGAGATTGCAAAATCGAAAGGTCCAGACGAGCTTTTAACATGGGAGGATATCGAGAAGATGAAGTACTCGTGGAATGTGGCACGTGAATCACTCCGATTAACACCACCTGCTCAAGGAGCTTTTAGGGAAACCACCACTGACTTCACCTATGCAGGTTTTACTATCCCTAAAGGATGGAAGGTATAGTATATATACATAAGAAATACTTAACACTATAGAAAAAAAAAACCTGATTTTTGACTTCATTTTATACAAATAGTTATAATTTTGGCAGACATTTTGGACTGTCCATACAACGCACAAGAATCCAAAGTTCTTCCCTAATCCCAAAAAGTTTGATCCTTCAAGATTCGAGGGTAGTGGACCAGCACCTTACACATTTGTACCTTTCGGGGGAGGTCCTCGAATGTGTCCCGGTAAAGAGTACGCTCGGCTCGAAGTACTTGTTTTTATGCACAATGTGGTGAGAAGGTTCAAACTGGAAAAGGCAATTCCGAATGAGAAAATAATTTTCTATGCTTCTCCCACGCCAGAGCATGGCCTTCCAGTTCGCCTCCAACCTCATGAAAAATAAACCAATGCAACAATTTGTAGCCTACATTCACACTTGTTTTGCATTTTACCTGCTTTTCTTCATCAATAACTTGTGATAATTGAGTTTTCTATGTACGTAATTACAATAAAGATATATTAATACGAAATATGGTTGTTATTTTGGTTTAAGAATAAAAAACCAAAGAAAAAAAGATTCCTTAAATAGTTCAAATTGATGACATTTTATTAAGAAGGACAAAGCTTACAAGTTTGTTCATCTTAGTAACCCAACTTCAGTTTGTTCACTTTTATTGCCTAACTTGTATTTTTATTTCACTTTGACTATCAAAAACTAGCAGTTAGTCCCACATGACTAACAAAAAAAATGCTTGAACTCAAATGAAATTAGATGCTCACAAATTTTTTCCTTGAAACAATCTACTAGATATAAAAAGTTCTGTCCTACATTGCGTCGCTCGTCTTATGGCAAAATTAGGATGGGGACGAGGAACATCGTCCATCTTCGTCCCTGTCCCTGTCCCTGTAGTGTCTCGACTCCTTTTTTCTTTTTTGCGTCCATCGATATATGCTAAGGTCTAACGATGGGTAGGGTCGTTAAATGTCACAGCTAAAGGAGTACTGTCGTGTCTGTTGCCATCCGTAACAAATACGAGGGCTGGGCAACAAATTCATTTGACATTAGATCCATATATTTTCTTCCTTCCTTGAAAAACGCGTCTTTGTGAGTTGTATTCTATCCCATTAACCTCTCTTATTTACGCCACCATTATTGACTCCTCCACGAACACGCACAGAGAACACATACAAAAAGTTTCCAAATTACTTTCAAAATCCATTTACGATTCCATTTCTAGGGTTTTATATCTACCCTTGTTATCAATTCTCCGATCCCCATAAAATGAACAGCTAAGAATTTTCTCCTATTTTCAGTCGTTACTTAAATTCTTAAAAAGAAAATTTTCATTACCATTCAATGCGTTTGAGTTTCAACCCATCAATGTTTGTAACCCAACCCCGGATCAATTTTTTCTGTAATTACTACAATGAAGGTTAAGATTTTGCGGTGTTCATCGCTCCCGAACTATTTCTTGGAAACGTTGTCGTCTTCAGCATCATCATTGTCAATGGTGGCACCGCGGGGTTTGGTAGTGGAAACTGGAGGGCGGGTATTGGATATGGACGAGGAGAAGAATGCGGAGTCTTCCACCGGGAAGAAGTTCAAGGCGGAGAAGTTTCCGATTTCTAGGTGGGAGTTTGGGGCGGCGTTAGGGGTGTTTTTGGTATGTTCTACTGGATTGTTGTTTATTTACCTCTCCATGCCGGCTGCCGAATATGGGATGCTCAAGCTGCCTCGTAACCTCGCAGACCTTCGCTTACTCAAGTAAGTATTTTTCCCCCTACCGTTTCATGTGGAATTATCGGATTGCGTATTGTGAATTTTTGGAGGCTTAGTATTTTATTACGTATTGATTATTCTTGCTGAAATTGTGGTTCCTGTATTTTTAATTTCTAATAATTGTATACGGGTTGTAATGTTTAATGTTTTGTTAATAATACAAGCCATGGTAATCTGGTACTGGTACGTATCTTAACCAGGTCACCATGGATATATTCTTGAAGATAAGGTATTTTTAGTTGAATTAATTTACTAGTTTTTTTTTTTAAGAAGAATGAAGAGATTGAATTAGTTTTAAGGTTGCGAGGAGAGCTAGTAGATTTTCATAATTTCTTTGCGTTTTGGTTAAGAATTTGTAGATATTTATCATGATGAAATCTCAAGCAGCTCCCAAGACCTTGCCACTCGGCAATTAGGTTTCTACTTCATAGCCACAAAGAAGTTGTTAGTCTCCTTTAATATAATGAAGTTATGGCTTTAGTGGTTAGCAAGGTATTGCAGGATGCAACTCTCGTTGGCCCTTGATTGATTAACTTGGTTCTTCAAGAGCATTGAAATTTCACCCATTTGGCTTTCAGGGAACAGACCATAAGGTGCTGTGACGTTATATATCTTATAGTTGATTCTTATCATTTACATCTCTAAATGGCTAAATCCAAGTTTTTAGTCTATTAGATCGTCTGTAAGCTAAATGCAACAATGGTTTTAGTTCTCTAATGACATTTAATATTCGTTTAATAAATTCGATTGTAGCTGACATCTGTCCTTTGTTTCCTGCTTCAGAGATCATCTTGCTAAATATGCTCAAGTTTACCCAGCAAAGTTCATTTTAGGTTACTGCTCAACGTACATATTCATGCAGACATTTATGATTCCTGGGACAATTTTCATGTCCTTACTAGCTGGGGCACTCTTTGGTGTTAAAGGCATTTTTTTGGTTGTCTTTAATGCAACAGCTGGTGCATCGTGCTGCTATTTTCTATCTAAACTTATTGGCAAGCCTATTGTTACTTGGTTGTGGCCTGAGAGATTGAGATATTTCCAGGCTGAGGTACCTATTTTTATTCCATTCTTCTTTTTCATTTTGTTATAATTTAAAACTGTCAGTTGCTACATTCGTAGATGGAAATCTTATCTTTAGCACTTCACCTGTTTCAGATAGCAAAGCGGAGAGAGAAATTGATTAATTACATGCTCTTTTTGAGAGTTACCCCAACATTACCAAATCTCTTTATCAATCTGGCATCACCTATTGTCGATATACCATTTCATATTTTCTTTCTGGCAACTGTTATTGGTCTTATTCCAGCGTCCTACATTACAGTTAGGGTAAGACTCTTACCTTTCATTCTCAAGTTCTTTAATCTTCTCTTTGGATATTGGTATTGCCAAAGGCAGAATTAGGGTCGAGCGTGTTCATCCCCACAATATTGTTCATATTGCCACTGCTTTTGTTTCAGGCTGGACTTGCTCTTGGAGATCTAAAATCAGTCAAAGATCTATATGATGTCAAGACCTTGGCATTGCTTTTCCTCATTGGGTCTCTTTTATTAATTCCAACCCTTTTGAAGAGGAAACGCATATATGAATAGGATGTTGTGAGCTTCCACACATATTTATGGAGACGGAACACAAAATGATTTATCTTTTCACTGTACTTGCATTTTATAACCAGGCCCCCGAGGGTGCAGACCATGTTTCTACACTACTGCCGAGTGCTCAAAAAGGAATTTACTTTTGGTTGTGATTCGCGAGTTTGATCGATTACTCTACTATAGCTCAAAGGCAGCAACTCGCTGTTTATTAAAATTTATGTATTTTGATTAGGTCACATCCTTGCCCGGGTTTTATCCAAAATCGCGTGACAGAAATCTTGGGTGGCGATGAGACGTCATGTACCAAACAATTATGTAAATATAGCATTTGATTCAAATATCAGTATAGCATCACGGAGAAGTTATTTAAGCGATATAACATGAGATCTCTTTATTGGTGATGTACCATATTGTGAAAGCTTATACCCCTTTGCTGTTGGAAAAATATGAGAACTTGCTTTAGTTCTAACCTCAATGTTGTCTCTATATTAATTGTACTATGCTTGAATATGACTCCTAGTTTGCTTTTCGTTGTGTGCTTGATTAATTTTTTCGTCTGGTTGCCTCATCCTTCAAGAATTGTCCATGTATTAATTATATTGTCGTATGATCTTTAATGCCCTGTTTCTTGATTTAAGGTTAAGCCAAGGATTGGTGGGGAGGTTTTAACTTTGTTCTTCAAATTAAGTAGAGGGGGAGGGAAGGAATTGTCATCCTGAAAGCTAAAGCAATTAATGTAACAGAAGATAAAAAATTTGTCCAAGAATACAGATGAAACTTTCTGAGTTCCCCTAGCCAAGTCTTGTCTTGATTAAATAACAAGGCGAGGCTATGACATGTGCTATGCTGAATATTTATAGTCGAAAAGTTTAGTAGGTTCGATAAACATTTATACTTGTGCATTGTAGGATTGTCATTTCTATTATTGGCTTCCTTCGACAATGATGGTTTTAATGCCGATCTGAGGTGGGCTTCTTGCTTTGAGGTCTTCTAGGTTTGCCTTTCAACGCTACAATGCACAACTCAGTCTTGTATTGGCTCGAATTGGTTCAAGCTGTGGTAAGACGGCAACCCCCATGTATTGTTATCCTAAGCTTGACTAGTGTGTCTGGTGTGGCAATTTAACGACCATGTCAAGTTTGTGGGCTCGAATGATTCCAAGCGTACAGTTCTATAGGACTGGAAATAATAATTATGGTAGCGACTAGCGAGGAAAGTGCTATGGAGGGGAAGGTGGCTTTGATGGTTGACTTAAGAACGAGGACAACATATCTGTTGGTAACATTTAATGTTAGTTTGCTAATTTCATCGTCCAAATATTCATTTAAACTTGTACGAGGATTTAACACAAACTTACCAAAGGAAAATTGTCATGAAAGTATCTCAAGTATCCTTTATTCCATAGGATAATTTCTCTGTGTAATTTTATCACAGTAAATTGTTTAAGGAAATTCTTTCTTTTTCATTAAGTACAAATTTTGGTAAAAGAACATCCTCCTTCGTCAATAACACATGAATTCCCATATGCTGAAGATCATATGCAGTAGTAACTACTTCTATCAAAAACCTAAGTGATTATTGAAGTCAAAAATATTGCACCACTTGTTAATTTTCCAAACAAGACTGGAAGCCCATGTTTGGTACACAGTTTGGATGGGAGTGGACAGGTCAACAATAGACAAAATTTTAGCTTTTTCTTCTTCTTTAATGTTGTTCAATACCATCCAATCAACCAGACCAAACATGCTTAAAGAGTAAGAAGCAATACAGAAGATGGCCACTATTTATTCCTTCCCTTTGGTTTTTCCTTCCAGTGCATCTGCCAAGTTAAAATTCAAGTTGCCTCTCATGGTTCTACCCCCAACCCCAGCATTTCCCTTCCTCATCATTGTAGCAAATTCTCCATAATCTATACGGCCATCCTGCAATGGTAGAGTCAGATAACAATGTCAGCTTTAAGGTTTTCGAGCACTGAAATTACAGTCCGTCAATTACAGTTAAAAATACGTACATTGTCTATGTCGATTTCACTAATCATGTCCTCCAGATGAACATCCCCGAGGCCAAAATCTTTGCACGCCTGTTGAAGCTCATCAATGGTTATATAACCACTTCCATCCTTGTCGAAGAATGCGAATGCAGCAAGCAAATTTTCCTCCCTTTCCATCTTATTCATATGTAAGGTTGCAGCAAGAAATTCACCATAGTCAATACTCCCGTTGTTGTCAATATCAGCCTGCAAGAAAACTCGCCATCTGAATGTTGCATGATCATTCGGGGAAAACTATGTACTAGAATAGAGATACTAGGTATACCGCGTTCATAAGTGCCAAGATTTCTGATTCCATTAATTCCGAGCCGACTCTTTTCAGACCTTGTTTGAGTTCCTCGAACGTTATTGTCCCACTATTATCTGTATCAATCATTTTGAACAGCTGTCTCAATCCACCGATTTCTTCTTCTGAAAGTCTTTCTGCTATAACCTGCATAATGTAGTTTCTCGAAAAATGCATTATCAAAGACTGAACTGTATCAAGATCCTAAAAGTTTAGGTTCAAATTGAGTAGTAGACGAGTATTTCACAGATCAAACTGTTAAGTTTGCATCAGTAAGAATGAAGAATAATCATCAGACATATAATTCTGGAAATTGAATAACTTCGTCAACCAATACGATGTAAGTAAATTAGGAAAGACGTCAAATGGGAACATACGCGCAATGCCATCTTTTTAAGTTTGTTCATGGCGCAGAACTGCTTTAGGCGTGAAAGAACTGCAGATCCCAAAGGTTTGTCCGGGGCAACTGTATCGTCCACAATCCAAGGATGACCTATTACGAAAGCCAATATTCCTTTGTTGGATAATACTTAATAAAACCAGAACGGACTTTGTTCACAGGAGAAGCAAAAGTATATTACTTACATAGGACTTCATGAGCAGATATTCGTCTTCTAGGGTCTCTATCAAGCATCTTCCCTATAAGATCTTTTGCACTTGGCGAAATGTTTGGCCATGGTTCAGATTCAAAATCTATTTGTCCTTTCAGAATCTGTCTGAAGATACCATTATCTGTCTCTACAAGTCGTAAATTTGAAAGAAGAAAAGAGATGAACAAAGGAAAATTAAAAGACGGAACTAGTTGTTGGTTATATGAAAATGGTGAATTCGAAAGCTCACCTGCCCAAAATGGCGGAACCCCACATAATAATATGTAGAGGATAACGCCAGCGCTCCATACATCACTTTCATGGCCGTAATATTTATGCAACACTTCAGGCGCGACATAGTAGGGACTTCCAACTACATCAGAAAGATATTGTCCTGGCGAGAGATGTGCGAGGAGGAACATTATCATTAAATTCTCCATCAGATTATCTCGCTAATTCTCGTGTACAAATAAATTCCACAGACGCATTTAATCGACATAGTTGAACTGAGAAGTGAACAAAATGGATCAAACAGAATCCAAGAACATACCAGGCTTGAAGAAAACCGATAACCCAAAATCCGTAGCCATAAGCTTTGCATCCTCATCAGGAGTATCGAAAAGGAAATTTTCTGGCTTGAGATCCCTATGCATTACACCAAGAGAATGACAAGCCTCGACCACCCCAACAATGGTTTTCATAAGCTGAGCCGCCTTTTTCTCGCTGTAATGCCCCTTCTGAACAATCCTATCGAAAAGCTCGCCACCTGCACATAATTCCATAACCAAATGAACAAACACATTGTCTTCATAAGTCCCTTTGATCCTCACAACATGAGGATGCTCCGACAAATGGTGCATTATTTGAATTTCCCTCCAAACATCGTTGTAATCCTCCCTGCACAAAAGCTTGCGTTTTGGGATCGATTTGCATGCGTATTCAATGCCTGTGGCCTTCTCTGTGCAATGATAAGTCGTCCCAAATTGGCCTTGGCCTAATTTTCTCCCCAAATTGTAATGATCTCGCAGTCTCGGAGTTTGATAAGGAAGAACTGCTGATGCAATTTTTGAGGATGATCCTGATGAATGTTTCTTCATGAGTGTAGTTAGAACGGATCTCTCTCTCTCTCTAAGCACTTTGTTCTCTCTCTATCTCCAAGTACTTTTTGTTTCTTGATTTCAAGTTCGAGAAAATCTCTGTTCTGTTGTTGTTAGTCCATGAATTGGTAAGTAACTAACAATTGATTTTTTGTCATACAATTTGGCGGAGTTTGTTGTGGAGCTTGACTAAGTGCTATTTGCCTTGTGCTTGTGGTAATTTCTCATAATTATATTGAATAAAGTTACCACTATCAGAGTTAGTGGAATCTTTTTACAACTTGGGGTGGCAACACATCAGATGGAAACGAGAGGGTCGTTGGGAATCTTTGAGAGGTAGGACGGAAATTAAAATATTTATCATTTCGTTTACTTATTTATTTATAAATACAAATTTAATTTAAAAACATAAGAATTAAACAAAATAAAAAGATTCAAAACGGATTTGAGATACTCGAGACAAATTATTTAAATCGTGAGCATCAGCACATAAGTTCCAGATCCAAGTGATAATATCAAGTCCTTTAGCTATTGTTCTTGTCCTTTAGCTATTGTTCTTGAGAAATGGTCCGATCTGATCCATTCCTCAAAAGAAGTTTTTATGAGATCCCTATCCATCAAAATTTTTACTTCTGGTTCCGGCAAACGAATAATCATTGAGTTCTCATCTTCTACATGATAAAATTATATCCGTTGAGTTTTGAAAACTCGAAATTGTTGAGTTGTCAAAATTTACGTGGTGAGACAACGAAAAGGACAACCAAACTAGGACGGCAAATCTAAACTTAATTGCAAGGTGGAATGAGGTATTTTGCCCTCCCTTTTTTACACTTTTATTTTCAACATAATATTAATTTTTTCGTGTATATTTTTATTTTAGTTAAAAGATGATAGTGATAACATCTTTGAAATAAAAATAAATAATTTTTAATAACAGAATGAAATTCAATTATAAGTGCATTTAGTTCAACTAGTAGAGTTTGAAAGAAGGCTTCTCTCTTTTTTCTTTTTTTTTCTTTTTTCCTTAAAAGAGAAACATGTAGTTTTGCAATGAAACTACAGTTTCTTAATATCGAAATGTTATACAAATGTTTTTTAACTTTTCATCATAATCATCTTATTCAATCCTCGTACACAGTGCAAAGCAACATAGTTAAGTGATATCAGTAAAGTAATATTCTCTCACGCTTGAGTCTTTCCGGGTCCAGAATGCAGGTGGACAGTTTGGCTGGGCACGACCTGAAGCACACCGGGTTGTTCTGCCAGAATATTCATTAATTAGTAGTCAGAACAATTAATAGTGATTCATAAGCACCAAACACTGCAATATATTCCAAGGAAGAAATTATAGTCAGAAAGTACGACGAACACTATGCAGAAAGAGCCAAACTTGTTTTTTATATAACCAGAGATGTATGGGCCAGCTTGCGCGTACTTCGACTAATCTCACGGAACTATGAAGTTTACGGTCGGGTACTCACCTCAGTGACCCTAAGAGGACTCGAACTGGTGACCATTGAGGAGCAAACCCAAGGTCTGACCAATTGAGTAATTCTCTGGATTATATAAAGAGCTAAACTTCGAAACACATTAATCCCCTCGACAAAAAAATGTTTCGACAACTCCATTCAACTTTGTGAGTTTCGCAAAGAATGATCTTATAAGTCCATATGCAAGGTACTTGATTAAACAGAAATTATAATCTCCTTAAAGTAGACTCATTTCTTTAATAATGCTATAGACTGGCATCTGTTGAAATATTTAGTACCAGGATTTAGCATTTGGACAGAGATAAATATGCTACATGTCACAGGGTGGAGTGGGGGGTGCTAGAGCCACAAATAACCAATGATAGAAAAGACATAATTGCTAAGGTGTTGTTTCTTCATAAGGCGCGCCTCTACGGTCTCGCTATAAGCCAAAAAAATGTCAAAAAAAAACCTATTAAAATGCTAAATAAGCACAATAATAAATCAGAAATAATTTCAAATTTCAAGATAGAACAATTTAAAGTGTGCAAATAAATAAAAGAAAACTTTATAAGTAACAAAAGAGAAACTATTACTTTAGTTGGTGGGACGGTGAACTATCCCCGGATTGAGTCTATGAGAAATACAAGGAAATAAATACCTCAAGACGTTCATCATGAGAAAGTCTTTTGAGGTGTGTGACTGTGCGCTCCTTAATTTTCCAAACTTACTTATTATGGTTCAAGAGCGCCCCAAAAAATACTAAAATTTTGATTGACCACTTTGGAAATTGCCCACTACTGCCCATTACAGCGGCTTCAATTGGGATTTTTTTAAACCATGCGAAAAACGTAATTTTCTAGAATTATTTAATATGCTTCAAGTGTGCCCCACGAAACACTAAAATTCTCATCGGCTCACTTTGGGAATAGGCAAAGAAGATACAAGGTTTTAGGCTTGACGAATCGGAAATGCTATCATAGGAAGAAACCAAAAATAAGACCAAGTTAAATACGACTCCTTAAAAGGCCAAAAGATTCTACCAAAAGGTCGCCAAGATCTCTTTACAAACCACAATCTTAAAACTGTGATACAAGTAAACAGCATATGCACTCGTGTATGAAAACATGCCCTTTTTCAACATCCATGTGCAATGTCAATTTACGGAACCAAGAAACAATTCCATCTCTGCCCTCTTATTCCTCCAAACGTAAAACTACAATCTTTTGAAATTTTTGAAGTACCAAAATGTAACAGATATGAGCGTGCTTTACTCTTTTATGATTTCTAGATGCACCTTTCCCTCCAGCCAGACCAAGTGAGCTAATATGATTCATTAGCATCAGGCCATATCAATGTATAAATTTCATCTACAATGTGACACAGAGGGAACACTGATATATTGTGTGACAAGATCTAGAATCTCCAAATTTCTTTTCAAGGAAACAGAGAGCTGAAAGGAAAAAAAGAAAGAAATGCGAAGGACATCACATTTCCATGGAAACAAGTTTGGAAACACAATCAACCAATACCGTTTTGATGGTAAATTGAATTTGCATCTATTTTGACAAGAGTAGAAATCTGACTGAAATAGAGTCCGTTCTCCTTTTTTTTTTTTCTCTTCCCATTTACTTCTCTAAATCCAAGACCCTAACAATGTCTAAAGTTGGAGTTTTCCACCCTGGCAGAGGTGCTAAGGCTACAAAAGCTACAACATTTACTATTAAGATTTATGCTTCAAAAGAAATGAGGAACTAAGCATATAAATTTACAATGTTGAAACTCCATATAGCATTAATACTACCCGTAATGGCAAATATAATTGTTAGCACAGCGCTTAAACAAATGAGGGGTCAAGAAGTGAGAGTTAGCCTGTGGAGTTTAGCACAAAGAAATTATCTTTTATTAACAATCCGCTTGTACAATTTGATTTTATAGCATATACATAAAACACCACTCACCAATATATTATTTACATAATGGGTCCAATCCTCAACCAATGAGCACTCTACTGCCACTAGAACTCGCTTATCTCTCCAATTCACTCTCAACTCTATCATGCATACAATAAGTCGGTGACATAACCGACTTTGGCTTGTAGAGAAATCTATATAGCAATACAAAATTACCTACTTGGAATGTACCAGATTCTGTTTGTCTTCAACAAGAAAAATTTAGAAATAATCAAACTTATAAAACAAGAAAGATGAATGGAGGAAGACCCAATAGGTTCTAGAACTTTCACGTCGGTGTTGCATCTTCTACTCTCCCCTTTAGCACCGACTCTTTGGTTTAGCTCCTCTCTTATAACCTCAGAGTTTTTGAAGATAGTGTTGCAAATGTGTCTCATGCTTTCTTCGATGTGTATTTGTCTTTTTATGTATTCCAATAACTCTTCCTCGACAACATTGATGTCTTCATCTATGATGCTCAGATTCGGGTACGGGTACGTATCTAAGTGTCAGATTTTTTATATTCTAAAATGTAGAATAAGAGTCCAAATTTCAGACACGAGTATGCTGGTACGTCTTTCAAACTTCAATTTTTTTACTAATCCATGATGTCATTTTGAATAGACCAAAATTAATTATGCATAATGAAGGAAATGAGTATTTAATAA
>CAIGRT010129354.1:0-10690 GCA_903798405.1 Fraxinus platypoda
AAGAATGTCGTGACAAACTTTGAGGAAATTTGAACTATTGAAGGTACTTTGACTCATATTTCACCTATACTTACTCACTACAGTTCACAAAATCTTGTAATTGACAATATTCATTCACGTTGAAGATCGATATTGTCTCTTAATTATTCGACAATCTCTCACTAGTCCATGGATTCACTATATCTATGTGAGAATTGTGAACCCACAACAATACATTAACAACAAATTTTACCTCTCCGTATTAGAATGGCTCTTTAAGTAATTTATTAGCCATGTAAAAATGCAATAAGTTCAATAAAAAATATTCGATCAGAAATTCATACTTTAAATAAAAAACGAGAAATTAGAATTGAAGAAGTACAAATTACATCATCATCCTAGTTAATTGAAATTTAGCTACTCATATTCAAATGGTACAAACACTTGCGAAACAGGAACAACGTCACCAGGGTTGAGAAAAGTATAGATAACAAATAATAGTTGTAGAATATCCAAACTTGAACATCAAAACCTAAATCTAGGTTTTTTTATGGATATTCCTCCATGATTCAAGAATGTCTAATCTTTTAATGAATAAGACTTAGGTTTATATAGGTTTGGGGTTCATAAAATCATAGAATTTTCATGCGTGTTTTGAACAAGTTTAATCGTCAAGTCTCCTTAAACAGATACAACTTTGAATGCTCAAGGAAGAATTATGTTCAAGCCTTGCTTAGATCGAGTGAAAATTAAGTCCAGATCTTTATTTTTCAATTTCTCATCTTTCACTTGAGTCAGATCTTTCGCTCGATCAAAAAGCAACTGCAGAGATGACCTTTTGTGGATTTAGCCCTTGTTTGTCTTTCATTCTTTCAAAACTTTTTCCTAATTTTCAATCACATATTCTCTTAAAATTCACTATTCAAAACAATGTTTTCTAAAAAAAATGGCCACCAAAGAGGGGCTTACTTGAGGGAAAGTAATTTCGCTCTAGCAAAATAAATTCACTTCAAAATGTTGTGTCTCACTTTCTTTTCTTCTTCGGCCTTGGGGAACTCATCCTCAATTCAAAACACTCATTTCTTCTCGTCTTCATCATCTTTATCATAAATGTACCTAAGCTCGAGTTTCTCCTAAAAAAAACAACATTGAACAAAAAATCAATAGAAATCGAATCCAATAGACTAACTAAGTATTGTAAAAAGGATGAGAAAAGTGTAGATTTTACACTTATCAGTATCTTCACAGCTTTTGATTTGATTCACGATCTGAAACTGGTGAAGAGAAATCACAAACTGTTTCACTTTCTTCCTTGTTTAGATTGACAAAATCCTTCCAAAAGGATTGAAACTTCAAAGCAATTATTGACTATTCCAATAATGTTAGTGTTCTCCTTCAAAAGTTGGATCCTGATTTGGCGGTAAATAAGGAGGAGGCAGAATTTGATGCCTTTTGGCTGAAATTTTGTACAAGAACTCAAATAAATTGAAGCTATTCCTTCTCTGGCACTGCATGACTTGGGCAGAAAAAATTGTTGGTTGTGCAAGGTCCAGATTCTTTACCAAGCGGCACATGTCACAAAGAATAACATTTGCTGAATTTTAAAAGTCAGCACTTTGCCAGGGTATTTTTTATAATCCTTCCAGCGTTTTATACCAAATTCATTGATTAGTTGGGTAGGGTTCTAAAAGCTGATAAAATTGATTATCACTTAAGATCAAAGAGGTTATAAACAAAAAGCTTCATGTCCACCAACGAATAGTGATGGCACTGAAGCTTATTCAAAATTCTCAAAACTCCAATTCTCAAACGCAATATTCTTGAAATGGCTTCTCCTTGTAATTAAAAACAACTAAGGGCATTGAAGTTTGGGTTGGGGTGGGAGAATAGAATCTACTTTTAAGTACAGACTGAGCACAGTGTCTCTCTCTTTTTCTCTTTTTATTCTTTTTAGACAAAGCTGATTTATAGGGGGAATGTTCTGGTTAGTGCATACTAGGCTGTGGAGTTGTTGGGTAGGGTTTGTGTTTATGCGTTTTGGGAGAGGATTAAGTGATTGAATCATTGCCAAATCCAATTGGTCTGAGGATATCTTCAAAGCAATCCCTTTTCTTTATGTCAGAATACCAACTGTCTTTTTGACCTGCATTGACCGTAAAATTTACCCTACCTACCTACCAACCAAAGAAAAAGATGAAAATAGCACTGTGTGCATATTATTACAGTGTGTGAGGGACAGAATGGGGGAGAGAGAGAGAGAGAGAGAGGAGAAAGTGTGCGATAATTTCTTAGATTTTTTTTGTTCATTGAAAAAAATAAAAATAAATAAATAGATAAAATCGCTAGGTTCATGGATGCCGAAGAATTCTTGAGAAAGACCGTATTTTCTGTGATCCGCTCATCTATTTCCTTATATTAATATATGCTTTATCTCGAAATTAAGTCATTGTATAAAAAAACGACAATCTCATTTCTTAGTAAAATGAGATTCCCTAGCCACGGAAAGCCACACCGCAATCACAGTGACAAATCCCTTTTGCTCACTTGTTGCTTTCTCATATTAGTTGCTCAAGCCCTACCCATACATACAGAAGAAAAACACACAAACACACATGTTTATTGGCTAACACCTATCCCAAATTCTACGCAGATGAACCTAAACTTCTAAGTACATCTACCTCTCTATTCTCTCTACACATTAACCTGGAAAGTCATGATCACATGACTAGGGTCACCCTTTTATGTGGAATATAGTAGTACTCCATCATAGCCCTATACTATGTCTGCAAAAAGAATATAAAATATACATTGCCCTTTGGCCTCTTTTATCAATGTAATAAATTAAAGAGTAATTCGATAAATTTAATCAATGTTAATGATATATAGCCTCGATTATACATTTTAAGAGACTCATATTTTTATAAACTCATAACAACACATTTTATTAATTTTTATCAAAATCTATTAAAAATCTTGTTTTTAACAAAAACGGACATATTATGTAAATTCATTAGACACAACATGCAAAAAAGTTTAAGAAAATGGTACCAAGACGCTAAAACAACAGCAAATTCTATCAAAATGATGTACTGTGAAGTGATTGGGTATTATAAAGTTTGTAACTTTCATGTTGTCTGTTTATACAGAATGAGGATACCCTTATCGGAATATGAACAACATATAATTGTATAGGTTGCACAGGCTCCTTGTTCCACGTGAAGTGATTTGACACAAGTCTCATGGAAAACTGTCGTGTAATTCTCTGTCTGATGGAATCATTTTCCCATAAGCATATTTCACTTTCATTCTTACATCTCTAGCTCATTTTCTGCAGCTAACATATGTTTATTATTCACAAGATAATATTTGATAAACAAAAATTTCAAAACTTATTACGTAAAAATGGAAATAAGATCAAGGGATTACATGGATTTACTTAAATTTAGCTATCTTCCATGAGAATATAATAAGGTTGTAGCAAATACATTCAACTGTGATTAAAGAGAGGCCTAGAGAAATAGAGTTACCGTGTATACGATATGTGAATATGCTTGGCTCCTCATACGCCATACACGGAGGGCCATCGGTTCTTCGGTGGGCTCTGCAAATGGCATACAGGGAGCCAGGCATATACGTATACTTGGACATTCACAGTATACATAAACTGTTTTTCATTCTTACGAAAACCTAGTTAGTGTTTGTACATGTGATATTCAATTTTTCACCCCCACTGAATAGCCGCCGAAGGTGATTCATAGGGTTTTGGTAGGTACATATATTTGAAGATTCAAGAAAGAGGAAGAGCTTAGGAGGATCAAAATTGGGTCAAATTAAAGAAGAAAGAAAACCATATAACCCCTTTAATCCTTTTGTAAAGAAGCACCAAACCCTTTTGAAATGGTACAAAACAAGCATGCCTAAATAAACTAGTGGCTCACCACAAGAAAGGGTATGGAAAGAATTATGTTTGTGGGTTTGAAATTGTATCCAAGGGTGCCACTACATATAGAAGTACACAGTGAGAAAGATGAGGCGGGGGTGGGTGGGTGGGGTGAGGTTGGGGGTTGAGGGGGGGAAATCAGGGTTGTAAAGCAAATGTTGCTTTTCTCTTCAGAAGCTCATTTGTCTGGGAGTGTTTCGACCTGGATTCCTCATCGCACTCTCTGCTTTATCTTTAGATTAATTAAACAAAAGTGTGGGGGCAAAAAAAAAAAAAAAAAAGATAATGACCATTACCATATATAATTTTAATCTCCTTTATCTTTTCTTGTTATCTGTTTTTCTTTCTTTAATTCCAAACATAAAAAATGGTAGTAGTTTAACTTTACTGATCTGTCTTTTGTTGCTTTCTTAGTTTCTTGAGATTCAGACTCTTCACCAGTTTTAGACTTTATAATAAAACGTTTGCTACTCTAAGTACAACTAACTGCAACTGTTGTACCTTCAGCTAACCACCCAATACTTTACATGAAAATAGTGAAGACTAAATGGAGTATTAGGCTTTCTAACACTGGCTTTTACTATCTTAATTAGTCAAAAATACATTTAGAAGTTGGAACTACCCTAATCTTTTAACATAGTCATATTTAACTTAAATAGTATCTTTCAACTCTCTTTATCCGTCATTTATCTATTCATGTACGTCTAAATTGCCTAATGCATTTTTTTGTCGAGAAAGGGTCATGGAGAGACTTGTCACCTTGTGCAAATAATATCAAGTTTGATAAAAGGAAATTAACTCATGTGAGTGATGTGATTTTTACAGAGCAGATCAAAGCTGGCCAAGTTGACCTGCTAAAGGAGATGAAACCATTCCCATAATCAAAAGCTTAGGCCACTGTAATAAAATGCAAAAAAAATGTAAATTTACATCAGACTTTCAACTTTGAACTGCCTAAATTTGACTTTTGAGTACAGGAGGGCTAATTCATACCTTACTTCTGATGCCAAATACCAATTTTAGGTCAATTGGGATAATAATAGTCTGCTTGGTATCATCATACAAATATAAATTAAAATTTTGTCTATTACAATGTGTAATATTATACAATATTACGAGCTAAACATGCTATAAGTATTACATACCAGCTTCTCACCAACTAGTTTTCACATATATATGGCATCATCTGGGCTTGGCAATAATCAAGACTTTACTATGATATGTGTAGCCTTATTTGGTCTACCTTTGAATGGTCAATTTCTTACAAGAATCTTTTGAACTGTCAATAAATGTTCACCAATAGAATTCAAGCTAGGGTTCATAGTAATACATCAAGCCAGACAGGTAATATGACGACTTTTGTCTATACGTACCATCGTAACCTTACCCTGGGTGATAATACCTCCCTCTAAAGAATGACTTTTTTTATTGGCTGATATAATCACTGTTCATTTTGGTGAAAATTGGCAATAGAAAATGATAGGTAGAGACCCACAATATTGTCAAAGAAAACATCTATTTATGTAACACTAAAACATGATATATTACTTAATCATGAATCATTTGAAAAATATACTATAAGATTTATTTGATATATATATACATATATCTTGTTTGATTTGAATAAAATAAGATTTTTAGTAAATTTTAATAAAATTTGGTGAAACGTGTATTGAAAAATTGATAAAAGTTGTGGGTTTCATGAAATGTGTAGTTGGAAATGAGTTCGTAAAATAATGAATTTTAAGAAATGAAGGTCAAGAGCATATTGTTTCAATGGAAGTTACGATCTAAATAAAATCCTTCTAGAGTAAATACGAATATAAACATCAAGTCATTCATCATTATATAGAAAGTCTTCGTTTGCAGAAACATATTATTATAATACAACTATCATTTAAATCCCTATGAATAATCTCTTCATCAATAAGCTATTCCATGATGCTAAAATAAATATTCAAGAAGTGTTCGACATTCATCACATGTTTACTATGTTGACTAGAAATGACTTTACATAATGTATCAATTAATTAATAAATTATTCTTTCAACGATAAATTAGTAACCCCTATAAAGTAATAATTTTTCTCGATTTATTTCTAGAGATTCTACTGTATGTTTTTCAATGAAATTTACCTTCGACATCTTAGATATTGATCAATGTCCCTATAAAATTTAATTTTGATATGCATATAATTCTATTAAAATTGAAGTAAATTATATGACATATTTATCTGATTTCATGCTTATGATTGGACTTGCCATTTTTTAGTATATAAATTGAACCTGGACATGTTGGAAGCATTCACTTTCTCTTTGAATAGCCAATGGAGACAAAAATATGGGTTTATTTATTTATTTATTTATTTAATTAGCATAACTGTATACTAAATAGATGCCTTGAAGTTAAAACTATGTTATTTGTGTTCTTGTTTGCGAAACGATTTGCCCAATCAATCAGGGTTTACTATGAATAAATTTGTGCATTATTTTCTTGATTGTAAACTTTAACCAATTTACTATATTTATTTACTTATTTTGTTCGTTTTGTTCTGTTTGTCACCCTCTCAATGATAATGAATAATTAAATAAATGAAAGTTTTAATTATTAACTTATGTTTATTCCTATTTATGGAGATAGAATCAAAAGGTTTTTTTTTAATTTTCTTAGTTTTTGGTAATCATGATCACAACATTTTCTTTCTGAATATATGGGCTATGAGAAAGTAAAAAATGTTCAAAAAGAAAGAAAATGATAGGTAAAGGACCTACAACATTGTGAGATCGAACTCATGCATAAAACAAAAAACATGTTATGTAACTCAATTATGCAGCATTCTTTATTTATCAAAGGAATTGAAAATGCTTCATTTCTTTTGTTTTTTATTGCTTAAATATTACGAAAAATATAGACACCCCTTTTCAAAAATTACAAAACAATCCCTACGGTTATCTTTTCCTAATAGATTCCTCACTGCTAGCAAAAGTAATTTTTTTGTAAGATTTAAAAAATTATAAAATTTGGTTTTCTTTGCAAATACAATTGAAAAATAAGTAAAATATCAACGCAAAGACATGTTTTGGAATAATTTAATAAAGCTAATTGAAAATTAGTTAAATGTTCTTTATATTGCTTGATTTAGTTTGTTCATTTTTCAAAACGGGAAATCAATATTTACAAAATATAATTAAGATATATTCACTTTGTACAAAACGATAAAAATAAATAAACTTTTTAAATATTAAAAATTATTTTGGTCTAAATTACAATTAAGAAAAATAAATTAAGAAAACAAATACTATTTATATATAGCACAAGAGAGAATGGAAAAATAAGAAATTTATACTAAAAAGGAGGTTTCTATCATTTTTCAAACAAGAGACGAGTCTCTATCATTGTCATGAACCTCATAATTTTTGTTAAATATTAACCTTATTAATAGAGTCCAATACCCTTCTACTGACCTTCGAACCGACAAGGCTCAACTGTCAACAATTCTCAACTCATCTCTTATAAAAGTGTATGTTACATGCATGCATAGAAAAACTGCGTTAGACTACATAGACCGAAGCTCATATGGGGTGTAACGGTCACGTGCACTTTGACGCTCAAGCCAGATGACGAGATTATATTTAGGTATGGAGACACATTGGAAGAAATATGGGTGCCAGGTTACTATTTTACAAATAATTACCAAGATTGCAATTGAGTTTACTAAACTTAAAACTTAGCTTTGAATGAGGGAGGATGATATTTGTATAAGAGAGCAAGTAGACGCTTCATCATATGCTTGACACATGACCTCAATCTAACGGATAACTTGTCGTTCCATTGTTTCAATTCATAGACAACAAAAGCCCTTGGTACCCATACCCGTTTGCAGGCTCAAAAGTTGTGATCTAACTAGGTACGATCGCTACATAGTTATCATATCAATTGATCACTATACAGTGTACCATGTGTAACTTAGTCGAGGTAAGACTTGTAGCAAAAGCCCAACGTAGCATATACTCCTCGCCTCAAATATATACTGCAGCGGAAAGGTGATGCATAACCTTGGATAATAGTAGTATAATAAATGAGGCATCTATAAGCATAACCTAATATCCTCGAAAGAAACATATGGATTAGGCAATGTGAAGCGAAGTGCTAACCTTGCGTAACCTCTTATTAGCTTAGCTGGATGACACATGACCTGACACATGGGTAGAGGTATAACAATAGTCCCTAAGTCTGAGCCTATCATTTATCTTGGTCATTGGACTTTGTAAAATTCCTCGATAAGTTATTAGTGGAAAGCTAAAATAGGTCCATTACTCCCTCATTGGTGTTGACGGTAACATTACGATTAATAAATTCCTCTCACCTAACCAGAATCTTCTCTTTCTAAATTTCCTAGTTTTGGTGCTCAAATTGGAGTAAGAGGAAAATGATTATTTGGGAAGGAGATTTTGAATTTATACGTCTTTCTTCTCTTAGGTGGGAGTATTTATAGATTTCCTAGGGTTTGTTCATTTTAGAAAACGATAGGTGGGCCGTTATTTAGTGGTGGATTGGTAACTGATTCTGTTAAGCATTTACATATTTCATTGGTTTAGATTTCATGCTTTTGACATTTACTCATGTGTGTTTTAATAATGGCTTTTGTCGCCATAGAGGGGATGGTTCGCTCAATTTGCTCATTTTCTTTTGCGAGCTTTCTATGTTCTAACTTTCCTTGCATTCTTCCGAACTTCACTTAAGGGGGGTGAGCTCATATGATAAATTTCTTGATTCAACAAATTGTCTTAGAATTCCAATTTTATTATTAATATTAAATCTATGACTTGTTTATTATCAAGCTGCAAACTTATAGGTGGCATTACTTGGTAATTTAATTTTTTCTATAGCTAATGTGTACTACATTAAGGAGATATGCCATGATTGCAACTGTTTTTTGAGTGCGGTAATGAGGATGTTTTCGTGTTTCTAAGTTAGTGGCCCGTGTTCTTAACGCATAAGTAGATTACGTGTGATCTCACCCGTCCATTTCGACTCTTGATTAGGCGCTCCTTAGTATTCAATGCTTACTATTGTTCGAAATAATTCAAATTACTTTGATTGTTTCTGGCATAATTTAACGGGGTACATTTTCCATTCAAAACCTATAAATAGGTTATTCTTTTTTAAATTATCTTTATTACTTTTCCTTCGTTGTTCTCTCTTCCTAAGCTTTTTTTATTGTAATTATATCTCACACCTTCTTTCGCCTTTCTTCAAAATAATTCGTTAGGTACTTGTTCCGCCCTCATCTTGCTTTGTGTTTATAATCTTTAAACTTCTATAGAATTTTTTTACAATGTCTTCTCGAAGTGACTTCCGAAATATGTCTTACGATTCTGACACTAGGAGTAACCCAGAACTTTTTAGACAAAGGAGTAGTTCACATCCTAGGATTTAGGTGCGCGATGAGGTGTGCGAATCTTCGAGTGAATTAGTAAGCCTTAATGAGAGTGATGAGGAGGTTTTGAAGCTTCGGGAGTTTTCACCGATCTTACCGAGCAAGATTTGAGTAAAATTCGAAATCGATATAACGTTTCTGATGATATAGAATTATTGTGCCCTGGGCTATTCCAAACTGCGAATCGTCTCTTTCATGATTGTATAGCTATCCATAAACATTCAATGGATATGGAACTTAGAGTTCCTTTCCATCACTTCTTTCACGATGTTCTTTCTTCCTTTAACATTACTCCTACCCAACTTACTCCAAATAGGTTGGCCCATATGGTTGGGTCCTTTTTGTTATGGAGTTCAGTGGATTTAGAGGGAGAGCTTTCATCGGATGCATTTCGATCTATTTATCATTCCATAAAGGCGAAAAATAAAGCGAACCTTCAAAAAGGGTATTACTACCTTTCTCATCGCTCTAGGATATGTCCAAAATTTGTAATCAATCCTAATAAGGTGAATAACTGGAAGGAGAGTTCACTAAAACAAAAATAGTCATTATCAACATTTAAAAGGCAACATTTGTTGATAAATGTTGCCAAAATGATCTTTTGGCAACATTTTCGTAAGTGAATGTTGCCATTGGTTAATATAAATGAGTTTTGACAACGTTTTTTTTAAAAATGTTGCGGTAGAAATAAATGAGTTTTAGCAATGTTTTTAAAAAAAATGTTGCGGTAGACCACTTTTCGTAACGTTTATTGAGTGTTGCGGAAGGTGTTACCTTTAGCAGCGTTTACAAAATGTTGATAAACGTTGCGAAAGGTAAGATCTTTCGCAACGTTTATCAAACGTTGCGAAAGGTAAGCGTTTTGTAAATGTTGCTAAAGGTATTCTGGCTCATTTAAATGAGTCCATCAATTTCAACCCAACAATAATATTCGTTTTGGCCCACAATTTTTTTCTTCGGTTAGGCCCAAAATCAGAGGGCTTAAATTTTTTGGCCCATTTCAATTCTAACCCAACAACCCACAAAATATCCACCCCAAACCTGCCAACCCGAACCAACCCGCCAGATTAAAAATAGAAAAAGCCATGGACGAAATAATTTTTTGCCCTAAACCTAATCCGGCATCTGTTGCATTCTCTGATCTCTCGAATAGCCAGAAATCGCCAACACAAATCCAGACTAGGAGATCCAAAATCGGCAAATCCAGAATCTGAGACTAGAATACGGCATCTCAGTCTCGCCATATAACCACAGAAGAAGACGGATTCTCAGTCTCGTCGCCTTCCACCATCGGCGCCTCTCATCCATTTGGTTAGTCTTCGTACTTTTTG